>JZKD02S0433990.1:1308254-1336939 GCA_000966675.3 Picea glauca
GGCGAGGTATCAACAACATGCCTATATTCATAAAACAAATAATTGGATTGCCACAAAATCGAGCTTGAAACTCTGTGACTATTTCTGAGTGTGGAACCCAAGCTATCCATATTACACACAGTGCCCAACCACCAAAACACCATGATACAACATCTCCATTTTACAAAACCAAACACACAGTCACAGTAATAACTGAACCCATCATGTTGAGCCATTAATCTAATACAATATTGCTTCAATTTAGTCAAACTGTAATCAACTATGTTGTGTAAAACATGGCTTATACAATCAAACAATCATAAGCATATAATGGATGTAGTTCCTAAAGTCACCCTGGTTGCAATAATCATTCGGCCCCCCCCAAAAAAAATAGTTACAATGACCATTTATTTGTTGTGTAGAAACACTAGACCTACGAATGCAGCATGCGTGAGATTTATTTAGCAATTGTAACCAATGGTGCCAAATCAAACATCCAAATAATCTTAGTGCAAAAGATAGTGACATTGTATAAACTAATCAACCAATTCAATGTTGAGCTTATACTTGGACTTTCAGAACAATCAACAACTGACCTACCATGTTGTGGAAACCACACATACCAACGCATCAACTGGAATCGGGGCTTCGACCCTCTCGATTAAACAATACTGATTTATTAAACATAATGAGAGCGATTGTGTACTTCGAAATGTGAAATTAGAAATGCAAGGTTTACCATTGTTACAACAGAGGATGTGATTAGATACCAAACCAACATGACCATCAAATGACCAACTGGGCAAGCATGTACTCAAATTAGTCGACAATATACAACCCTCCAAAAATAACCAAGTAGTAAACCCAACAAGCCAGGCCGGTCTTCTCTATCAACCTTCAAACTGGAGGGCTAAGGGTTTGTTTCGTAGCCAACACAGGGAGAACATAGCCAACTCCTTGTAATCATGAAACCTCTGAGGCCAACGATGCATACACAGAGAGAACCACAACTCATTCATGGACAGGTAACAAATCCATGATAGGGGGCTATAACAAAGGAGCGACACTCCAACTCGGCCAGTAACAATACTTAACACACGTAGGCTATAACCCTCATGGTTATCCAGTCAAACAACCACCACACTGATGTGAATACAAGGCCGATAATATGACAAAATAACCCATTGTGCGACCTTTTAGTAGTGGAAACAAACTAATGCTCAAGTGAACAAACCCAGTGACGTAGAGTGCCTCCAAACATTAAACCCATAAAATCCATAGACTGGACATAGTGATCGGAATGCGCGAGGAAATCCATCCAACCAAAACCAACAAAAACCTTCCAACTAAACCAACAAAGATCACAGAGAGCCCCTATGGCTGCTAACACCTAGGATGGCCCAATACACTGTAAATTTAGATATTTATCACAGATAAAGCCACCAACAATTCATTCCAAAAACACAATTTTACACAGTTGAAGTACTTACGGAAAACATAACCCACACATTCGAGCCAATATCCATTTCATAAATAGAGCAGACTCATAGATGGCCAAAACAAGACATACATGTGATCGAAGCACCTTAAAACATGAAATGGATGAATGGTTCCTCTCTGCTAGGAAATCGTAGCATAACCACAACAACAAGAAGGAACAATAGCCCGATTAGGGTGGCGGCCAGCGAAGGAGAAAGGGTGATGTGCAGTAAATGCATGTTGTCTCCATTCATAGTGCATTAATTCCCTAGTACATGCCAACGAGCTTTCTATCGACACAATTAATCCAACCATGTATTGAAACTATCACCCATTAAAACCAACAACATGGCCATATCACATTTCTAACTTATTCCATAACATAATTCAACCAAGTTCCAACAATTTGCATAACCATTAGCATCTATTACCTTGTCAAATGCACCACCAACATTCCATACCATATGCATATTAACCATATAACTCAATCAAATCGCATAAATATTACTTGCTAGCTAGGATTTGCTCATAATCATTTAAATATTTCATGCATGTAGTATAGCATAGCTAAAATTCTTCCCCTTTCACTTGTTGCATTGTTTTCATTTCTTTCCAATTGCTTGTATGTGTTACTAACATGTATGTTATGCAAGTGTTCCAAGAACATGTAGCAAGTGATATCAATGTATAGCAGAGGTCGTAGTAACATAAAGAACCAATACTTCATAAGCCCAAACCATAGCAAATAAAACAAGATCTCATCAACCATGTAAGTCGTGTCAAACATCATCACAACATCAAATATGAAAAGATTTGATATCGAATCTAAAAGGGGGTCCCACCTACTAGTATTATTTAGCTTTAATAATAATAGGCTTTAGAAACACTTTGCAGGCAAAACGTATTTGTGATTTTTAATCATCAACAAACTGACGACTTCACAGGAAACTTTGTTTTCAACAAATTTAGAACTCAGAACTCATGGTTTTGCAGATCGAGAGCAACAGGCATAGAAGGTATAACCAGGGAGATTATGCAACAGGGGGAAGTGAGCGGATTTAATGGAAAGACGACTGGGAATTTGGGAATAATTTATGAAAATTGATAAGTATGAGGGGTTTCACCACTATATGCATAATCATTCAACTAGAATCTTCTCTTAACTTCAAGAAGAAAAAAAAAATACTTGCTCTTGAAACCTCAATGGATGAAGAAATGGTAAGAAGAAGTGGGAGGTAACCAATTCTTTGTAAAACAATAGTGGGAATATATAACAAATTCAAGGGCCCTTCAAAAGAGACATCATAAAAGCTGTGTAAGCTTGAATGTTATTGGCTAACAATGCTTTGCATGAGTGTCACTATGGCAGAATTGATCCAACATCCTATTTGACCAAATTAACTAAAGATAATAAGAAACAAAATCATGATGGAAGTAAAGTTGCAGAAACTAAAACAACATCAATAAAAGATAGAAATGAAATGCAACAAGAAAGAAAAAAAAAAAAACTTGACTCAGATGACAGAAATCAATGAATTGTAAAACATAGAAAAGAAGCACAAAATTTGAAAGCAGAGATAGGCTACTAGTATATAGAAAATCCAATCAGCATTAGAACTTTTCACGCTGGCCCCTCACAATACTTCAAGCAGGGACTGTTAGTGTTGTAGGAAAACAATTTCCTCTGTAAATCCTTTAAGATGTATGAGTTAGTGTCCATGAAAAAATTAATTTGGAAAGGACCCAACACTTGAAATTATGATGTAATTATCAGCCCCTTGACGCACACGATTAAATCATCAAGATAAGCATGGAGACTGATCAAATCCTCGAAAGTCATTTGTATAGTCGTTTTAAAGGCGATACTTGCATCAAGTAAGCCAGAAGGCAAGCATTTTTAAGACATAGTATCACAATTAGTATTAAAATTGGTTTTGTGAACATTTTCCCCTTCTACCTTGATTTTATTGTAACCCAAAATTTCGCCAAGTAAGGGCTTCAACTGTAACTCTACAACCTGTTGCAGAATCGTTCTTACATGGAGAGTAGGGAAAGGATTTATAATAATCTCTTGCATGATAGTTTGAACAGTAATACAAGTTCTAATATTATCAATGGTCCTCAAGGAAGGCTCCCAATTGGAAACCCATTCAGGATGAACTAAAACAAACATTCCAACCCTTAAGAAATTTCTCAACTCCCTTTGAAAGGTTTCCCTCAGTGTAGAGTTAACAAGTCCTTATTTTTGCTTATCTAGTTTCATAGTATGTTGAATAAGACTTGGATCAAAACCACGAATATCCTCATTAAACCAAGAAAAAACATTTTGAAATCCACGAAGAAACTTGGCAGACTTCATCTCTTCTTTATTAGAACAATGGACAATTATTTTAACGTTCGTTGAAGATCCATGTGTCCTAATATTCATGGATATGGTTTCAACCACCTTCTTTTGTAACTCCTCTTCTTTCTGTTTTTGTTTGTTTCCTACATCACTTAATGGAAACGAACTCTCAAGAGGATTCAAGCTCTCAGGAATCTCATCGTTTTCTATGGATATAATTTCCTCATGCTTAAAAGGGTAATATTGTATGGAAGCGCCAATGCTCTCATCATTAGGGAGGTATTTCTGCGATCCTACATTGCCAGGGATATATGAACAATATAGAGACTAAAAATAATAGTCAAGCCTGTGCGGAAAAATTTGTTGATTAGGAGAGGCTGCAAAGACAGCTAACCGATCAACCATTGAATTCAACTCCCTCTTAGTAAGAGTGATATTGAAAGATAGAAGGTTCGAGACAAGTGCCCAAACAGTTTGTTGGTATCATTCCATCAGCTTGTCTCTAGGAGAGCATATCCTACATATCAGGTTCACAACAAGATCAAAATTTCTGAAAACTGGAAGGTGGCCACAACCAAGATTAAGGGCGTTCTCAATGCCTAATAATAAATCTTTGAAATCAACGACATTGTTTGTACAAGAAAACTCTAACCTGTAAGACAAATTATGAATTTTTCCTGAAAACTCTAAATTATCAATTCTTTCCAAAGGAATATTATCCTCTTGAGCAAAGATGGAATACACTCATAGGTCTTCTTTGATATAGTTTATGTTAGATTGCAGAACACTCTCTATGTAGGGTGAAACTATTCCCTCTCTAAGGACTATAATGTTCTTACCATTCCGAGGAATAGATAAATGTGTCCCGTCGAGTGAGAGGTATCCACCTGTTAGGGCTTGCCAATATCTTCCCAAGATAATTGAGTAATTGCTTACAGGCATATCAATTACCTAAATAATGAGGGTTGTTCTTATCTCAGGATGAGCGCATAAAACCAAGGTCACATCCTTAATCTCTCCTATGGTTGTTTTTTGTAGACTATTATAGGAGAGAATGCTTCTGGCATTTTCATTTGTACAAGACAATCCTAGCTCTTCCATAATAATCTTTGACATCACATTAGGGCCCGAACCACCATCAATGAGGCAACAATGGGCAATCTCATCCATGATCTTTACAGAAATATAAAAAGGGGTTTTTTTTACAAGGTATCTAAAGTTATGTACACCTACTTTAGTTATAGAAGAATCCTCTTCATTTACCTGTTCAGAAAAGTTGGCCACAATGGAAGCTTTTCCTTCCATGAATTGTTTTAGATGCAACTGTTATTCAAGGACGACAACCATGTCTAGGAGGGTTGCATATGCTTTGGTGTTGGCCAATTGATTCAATATATTTTATTTGGAAGAGGGGAGAGGGGGGATGATTCTTTGACTCTCAGGGACCTTAGGAACCTGGAGCATAGTAGTGGTTGAGGATGAGCTTGGGCTAGAAGTTATGGGGAGGATCGAATTTTCCGTTGGGAGTATAAACCTTGTTCCTAGTGTTTATGACCATGACATCCTCTAGCTCTGCAAAATCTAGGACAACGATAGTAGCTTCTGGTCTTTTACCAAATATATTATCTATGGAACTATTCTTTACCTCACATGTGGTTTCTTTGTGGTGTTCCTTGCAAAAGTTACACCAACTCTGAGGCAGGATGGCCTTAGGTTGAAAATTGTTCTCAACTAGATTCCTAAATAGGGGTGCAAAAGAGGATGAAGCTCCAGGGGTGAGAGGGGAGACTGTTCCCTTTCGCTCTAAAGCTATCATGCGATTGTTCATATCTCGTACTAGATACAAGAGGGCATACATGTCTATTTTTCTAATTGATTCCCCCTGGGGAAGACTAGTTCTTTCAAGTTGTTCTTTCTACTCTGAGCAAGTATGTAGAGTTGAACCAAGATTATCAATGGATTTTTCCTCAAGCCTATGACGGTAGGGAGAAGGAAATTCATTGTAGTAATGCATGAAAGTAGCTTGGTTCTGAGGGCGGATGAGTTTGGGGATTTGATTGTACAACTTGGTGAAACACAAGTTGAAAGACTTGATGGCCTCACCATCCTTATAGGTGACATTATTGTATTCCCTTAACTTCTCGATGGGGCTTTTGGATTTCCCATAAGTGGATCGGAACCAATAGATTAACTCCTCCCAAGTAGACATGATCTTAGGAGGAAGATCAAAGAAATCAGCCACAACCTTTCCTTCTAAAGAATTGACGAACAAGCGCCCGCAAGTGTCATTGTCGTTAGCCCCTATGTTATGACAAGCATTAGAAAATGCCACCAAATGTTCGGTTTTATTGATAGTGTTATTTCCTAAAAAATTAGGCAGGTGCTCTTTAAATTTTGGAAGTGGACGAGTAGCAGGTGCTAGGTTAAGAGGGGAGGACACATGCCATGGTGTGGTTGTGGCATTTTATTCGAACTGAAAAATCCCATACTTTTTAATGACTTTGGTGGGGTTTGTGGTAGATTGTATAGGGATATGGTGGCTATATAAGCTACCAATCACTGATGACGATGAATATTGAGACGATGGAGCACCTCCAGTGCCACCAGAGCCACCACTAGATGCCATCCTATGGATGATAGATGAGGGAAAGAAAGACGAACTGGAAGAATCAGATAAAGTTATCCTTAGAGCACTTTGTTGGGAAGATAACGCAACATTTCTCCTTCCTATTTCAGCAATAGGATTGATTTCAGGTGACAAGCCTCTTCTTCTTCTATAAGCGCGAGAATATAAGGATATGAAAGAAAGGCCAAAACTGGAGAAAGGAAATTTTATTGTTGATTTCTAGGATGTCTGCATCTAGCTTCCAATTGTTCTTGATCACTAATATCTCGTTCAATTTCTACCCAAGAATGGTTAAGCTCAGCACGGGTGTTGGCAGTGTCTAAGATTGTATTAAACAGACTCAAAGCAATGCTAGTTTGATCTTGAAGGTCGGGCTCAATATTGGGCTACCTTGCAACATGAACAATCATTAAAAAAAAACAGTCAAAGAATCAATATCAGAAAAAGAAAGATGTATCGATGAAAATCGAGTATAAAAATTAACCAGAGAGATATCGAAGATCTCCCCAGTATGGTCTCCAAATAAATGTTGAGGAAAATATATGAAATAATCTTATTCAAGCATTTTCAGACTCTGCTTGGCTAGAGAAAAGTATATGGGAATATCACCCTATGTTTATAGCCAACAAAAATAACATCCTAACTCACAATTATTAATTACGAGTGCTTAGGATAGTCTTTTATCAACAAAAAAGGTTGCTAGAAATTTAATTTTTATGTAATTTTCTGAACATATTAGTTTCTGAAATAAATGTAAAGATAGAAGTAAAGTCACAAAGATGATAATCAAGATAGATGAGACATAAACCAATCCTTTCTTTCATTCAAATTCACCAAAGAGTCATTTCCTTTACAAAATCTCATGCATAAATTTTGGACCAAAGTCAAACTTAGACATCCTCGATGGAACATACAAAAGGACCTCTGACAGGAAACCAAAATTGAACTCTAAAAGCTGGGTCAACTTTCCATAGATTGCTTCCCAGTCGACTCTGCACAATAGCCTTTGTCAGTCATGGAAATTAATTCACAAACAGACAAGTCTACACAGACTATCAAATATAGATCAACACCTCTGAAAAACAAGTGTTTGAATGATGTGATTCAACCCTGAATATTGTTGTGTACAATAAGACCCTACTATCACAAAAGAGAATTAGGCTTGTGATGAATATATGAATGAATGAAAACTGAACTATCTCAGCAAAAACTCAAAGAGAAAACCTTAGTGTGCTTATGCTTCTATCCTCTATTTGTTCCTCCCTTTTCTTTTTCTTTTCAACAAATTAGAATTGGTTGAAGTATTTGAACCAACTCATTAGTTAAGTTAATTAAAAGACTCAACAAACTTTAGTTAGGGGAAAATAAATAATCATAATAAGGGTTATAAATCAATAATAACTAGAAGGTGGGACCCCTTGTGACTCCATTTAGTTAATAAAAATCATAACATAACCATTAGTTAAGTAAAACACACCTCCTTGTGTCTCCCATCAACATATTCACTTTTGGAAAAATTAGCTCATGAAATTTGAAATTGTTTTCAAAAATATTACTCATATATCCAAAATAAAACATGTTGTCCAAAATTTCCTGAAGTCAACTGTCATAAAAAATGGATAAAAATAAAAACTCAAAATCCATATTTCCCATTCTGTGATGCAACCCTTCCTTGATTGATGGTGTCACCATTTGATTTTCTTGAATTTTCCTTTGGATGTGTAGAGCCTTTAGGCCTAATCTCGTTGATCACGTGGGAACAATCATCACTCAAATGCATTCGGGAAGACATGGATTTTTCAGAGCCATTGGAGGGTGAGGAAGGGGTAGAATGGATTTTCCTCTATAAAGGGCATGGTGGGCCTCAGTTTTCAATATCTTGCTAGCATGGGAGGATTGCACTGGAAAGTGGTCAAGGGTAGATTAGACAATGGGGTTAATAGGCAGAGGAGCGGGCAAGAAAAAATTGGGCTAGCCACGATGTTGGGATACTGTCAGGTGGACAATCTCTTGCCATCCATCATTTTTAGGAACCTCGGGTTGCAATGAGGCATGAGGAGGTACACGTATACTGGGGGATTGCAAGACTTGGAAAGGAGGCCTTTCGTACCTAGGTTGGACTACTCCCTTCCCAATCCAATTGAAGAATCTGTCATGAAACAAACGACCAAGCTCTTGTGAGTCAGCATCAAAATGTATGGAGAACCTTGGCCTTCTTGGGCTTCTATTCCAATAACCTCTACCTCTGTTTCCTTGTCCATGGCTACCTCGACTGAAAAAACTCATTCCTGCATGCATGATTGATTAACAAATAGTCTTTTAAATAACCATACATGACAACTCTTAAAAATATGAAATCGAATTGGCTTAGCAATGTATCAAATTCATGCAATCCAATCCATACAATTTATTTTATTGTTTATCAATGAGAAGGGGGTGAAAAAGGGTTCTGGGATATGCAAGGGGTTTGTATTGAGAGAAACATGATATAATGAGAGGGAAAAGAACATGGTTACTTCTCAATGAAAACAACAATCAACTCTAAAGCAAACCAATAAAACATCACTGTAATCCAAACAAGACACTGCCACTTCCAACTTATTTAACACATAAATTCTCTTGACTGTAATCAATTTTAGAACAAGGATTTGAAAAAATGAATATGGGAAGGCGAGGGGGTTTGTAATTAGCAGAAAATGAAATAATGGAAGGAAAAAATAGTGATTACTATTCATAAAATTAATTAAGCGATCCATAAAACATTCTATGAAAGGCGATGCACTAACCAACGATCATTGTGGCCAAATAATAATTATTGTGTATTTAACTAGTTCACTGTTCATAATCAAATGTCCAACACAGTGCCATTAAAAGACAATATTCATTCCACACAATTTGTAAAGGAGTTATGTTCCTTACTTTGCATCTTATAACAATTCTCAAATAGTAACCATTTCCACTATGTTAACCATCATAATCAACCACTACCCACACATTACGTCAATCAACAAATACACTCAAAATTCATGTTTCCAAAATTAACAATGAAGTCACACTATCATTGCAATGAGGCCTGTCATATAGAATGAAATGATATTCATTAAACATATATATTGGCAACAAACCCAATAATCCAGATTAAATTGAAAAACCAAAATTGACATTTAAACAAATAGACAACAACCACCATTCCAGCACAAGCTATGCACATAATAATTCAATCATGCAAGTGTAATTTTTTCACTGTATAAGCCCAATTCAATGAGACTCTAAAAATATGGGCCATCCAGCCAACACGACGAGATATCAACAACATGACTATCTTCATAAAACAAATAATCAGATTGCCACAAGATCGAGCTTGAAACTCTGTGACTATTTATGAGTGTGGAACCCAAGCTATCCATATTATACACAGTGTGCAACCACCAAAACACCACAATGCAACATATCCATTTTAGAAAAAAAAACACACAGTCACAGTAATAACTAAACCCATTGTGCTAAGCCATAAATATAATACAATATTGCTTCGATTTAGTCAAACCGTAATCAACTATGTTGTGTAAAACATGGCTTATAAAATCAAACAATCATAAGCATGTAGTGGATGTAGTTCCTACAATTGTCCTAGTTGCAATAACCATTTGACCCCAAAAGAAACTAACAGTTACAATGACCATTTATTCGTTGTGTAAAAACACTATACCTACGAATGCAGCATGCATGAGCATTATTTATCAATTGTAACCAATGCCAAATCAAACATCCAAATAATCTTAGTGCAAAAGATAGTGATAATGTATCAACCAATCAACCAATTCAATGTTGAGCTTATACTTGGACTGTCGGAAAAATCAACAACCGACCTACCATGTTGTGGCAACCATACATAGCCACGCATCAACTCGAATCAAGGCTACTACCCTCTTGATTAAAAAATATTGAGTTATCAAACATAAGGAGAGAAAATGTGTACTTTGAAATGTGCAATTATCAATCCAAGGTTTACCATTATTATAATAGAGGCAGTGATTAGATACCAAACCAACACGACCATCACACAACCAACTGGGTGAGCCTATGATCAAATTAGTCGACAATATACAACCCTCCAACAATAACCAAGTAGTAAACCCAATAGGCCAGACCGATCTTCTCTATCAACCTTCAGACTGGAGGGCTAAGGGTTTGTTCTATAGCCAACACAGGGAGAATAGAGCCAACTCCTTGTAATGGTGAAACCTCTGAGGACAATGGTGCATACATAGACAGAATCACGACTCTTTCATGGAAAGGTAACAAATACATGACAAGGGGGCTATAACAGAGGAGCGAGACTCCAACTCGGCCAGTAATGATACTTAACACACGCAGGGTATAACTCCTGTGGTTATCCAGTCAAACAACCACCACATTGAAGTGAAGACAGGGCCAAGAAGTTGACAAAATAACCCACTACGTGACCTTTTAGTAGTGGAAACAAAGTAATGCTCAAGTGAACAAACCCAATGATGCAGAGTGCCTCCAAACATCAAACCCATAAAAGCCATAGACTAGACATAGTGATGCGAAGGCGTGAGGATAGCCAACCAACCAAAACCAACAAAAACCTTCCAACTAAACCAACAAAGATCACAGAGAGCCTATATGGCTTCTAACACCCAGGATGGCCCAATACACTGTAACTTCATATATTTATCACAGAGAAAGCCACCAACAATTCATTCCAAAAACACAAATCTACACAATCTAAGTACTTAAGGAAAACACAACTCATACATTTGAGTGAATATCCATTTCATAAATAGAGTAGACTCATGGATGGCCAAAAAAAGACATACCTGTGATCGAAGCACCTTAAAATGTGAGATGGTTCAATGGTTACTCTCTACTAGGAAATCAGAGCATAACCACAACAACAAGAATGAACAATAGCTCGATTAGGGTGGAGGCTAGCGAAGGAGAAAGGGTGACGTGCAGTAAATGCACGTCACCTCCATTCACAGTTCATTAATTCCCTAGTACATTCCAACGATCTTTCCATCAACACAATTAATCAAACCATGTATTGAAACCATCACCCATTAAAACCAACAGCACGACCATATCACATTTCTAACTTATGTTATAACATAATTCAACCAAGTTTCAACAATTCACATAACCATTAGCATCTATTACCTTGTCAAATGTGCCACCAACATTCCATGCCATATGCATATTAACCATATAACTCAATCAAATCGCATAACTATTACTTGCTAGCTAGGATTTACTCATAATCATTTAAATCTTTCATGCATGTAGTATAACATAGATCAAATTTTTCCCCTTGAACTTGTTGCATTGTTTTCATTTATTTCCAATTGCATGTATGTGTTACTAACATGTCTTTTATGTAGGTGTTCCAAGAACATGTAGAAATGGTATCAATGAATAGCACAGTCCATAGTAACATAAAGAACCAATACTTCATAAGCCCAAACCATATCCAATAAAACAAGATATCATCAACCATGTAAGTTGTGTCAAACATCATCACAACATCAAATATGAACATATATGATCTCCAATCTACAAGGGGGTCCCAGCTACTAGTGTTATTTAGATTTAATATTAATGGGATTTAGCAACACTTTGCAGGAAAAACTTAGTTGCGATTTTTGATCGTCAACAGTGTCGAAGTCCAAAAGTGGGTCAAACCCTCCAAAACTGCCCAAAGTTTCCCTAAAACTTGGTCGAGGGCCAACATGTACGTTCCAAAGTGGTATTAGAGCCCATGTTTCAACATTAAGCCTGCATGGGCCATTTAGCAGAGTGCAGAAGTGAAATTATAAAGTTTGCAAGAAATTTTTTTGACAAAATGTCAGGAAGAGTTTGTTTGCAAATTATTTGACAAAATGTTTTATGGTGTTTTCGTGGTGAAATCGAGAGAAACCAAGTGAAATTGAGCCAAAGCCCCAATTTTTGTTGTTAAAATTCATGGGAAATTTGGTCCAAGGATTATTTTATCTTGATTCTAATCTATGTTTGAGAAAATTCAGACTTTTAATTGGTCGAATTTGAAGTTAACTTAAGGACATGGCTAACTAAGTGAAATTGATTAAATAAATTTCCCAACTCACGAAGGAATTGGAGAAACTTTCATGGCGAAAATGTCGACCGATTGTGCACCCAACTAATTGGTGGCTCTAGAGGTTGAATTTGTGTTTAATGGAGTGAAATTGAATAAATTTAATGGTTGCAGGGCAACCATGGTGAAATGGAATGAAATTGGGAAAAATCCCAAATTTCCTGCAGCTAATTAATGGAAAATTCGAAGTGAAAGAGACGAATTTAAAAATAAGCGCACAAATGTTTGTGTGCAAGGATTTATTTGGTTTATTTGAGCTTAGTTACAAAGCTCTAATGACTACCATGGTGGCAGTTACATGGAGGTAAGGAGATGAAAATAATCTAAGTGTTGGATTTATGCTTTCATGAGTCCATGAGTCTGCAAGTCCGTAAAGACGAAAAATTGGCTAAGTGTTGGGACTTATTATGAGTCTGTGAGTCCACAAAGACAAAAACATGGCTAAGTGTTGAGAATTATTATGAGTCTGTGAATCCATGAGTCAGAAGAAGTGGAAAAATATTTAAGTATTGAAACTTCTTCGGATGGAATTATGAAAGAAAGGTTACAAGACCATGAGTCTGCGAGTCCAAAGAAGTGAAAAATTGGTTAAGTGTTGAGAATTTTCAGATGGACTTATGAAATAAAGGTCACAATGCCATGAGTCCATTAGTCTGTGAGTCTTAAGAAGTGGAAAAATGGTTAAGTATTGAGACTTTTCGGACGGACTTGTTAAAGAAAGGTTACAACATTGTGAGTCTATGAGTCTATGAAGAAAGAAAAATGGCTAAGTGTTGATAATTATTATGAGTCTATGAATCCATGAGTCCGGGAATCCGAAGAAGTGGAAAAATGGTTAAGTGTTGATACTTTTGGGATGGACTTATGAATGAAAGGTTACAAGATTGTGAGTCTATGAGTTCGCGAGTTCGCAAAGTCGGAAAAATGGCTAATTGTTGGGACTTATTATGAGTCTGTGATTCCATGAAGACCGTAAAATGGCTAAGTGTTGAGACTTATTATGAGTCTGTGAGTCTGAAGAACTGGAAAAATGGTTAAGTGTTGATACTTTTAGGAAGGAATTATGAAAGAAAGGTTATAAGGTTGTGAGTCGACCGTGAGTCCACGAGTCTGCGAAGATGTAAAAATGGCTAAGTGTTGAGACTTATTATGAGTTCATGAGTCTGAGAAGTGGAAAAATGGTTAAGTGTTAAGACTTATAAAAGAAAGGTTACAATACCATGAATATATGAGTTTAGGAGTCCACGAGTCCGAAGAAGTGGAAAATTAGTTAAGTATGGGAACTCTTTAGACGTACTTATGAAAGGGAGGGTTATGCTTCTGTGAGTCCGCATAGATGAAAATAATATAAGCATTGATACTTTTCGGGTGGACTTATGAAAGGAATAAGTAAGAACTCATGATTCTACAATTCCGTGAGTCCAAGAGTTTGCGATCCCACATAGATGGAAAATAATATAACTATTGGAGTTATGTTTCCGTGAGTCTGTGAGTCTGCATAGATGAAAATAATCTAAGTATTGAGACTTTTTAGGAGGAATTATGAAAGTAAGAAGTAAGCACTCAGGAGTCTGCAAATCCGTGAGTCCGCGAGTCCGCTTAGATGAAAAATAATTTAAGTGTTGGAGTTATGTTTCTGTGAGTCCACAAGTCCATGAGTCTGTGATTCCGCAAAGATAAAAATGGTTAAGTATGGGAAATTTTTGAATGGACTTATGAAAGGGAGAGTTATGCCTCCATGAGTTTGTGAGTCCGTGAGTCCGCATGATCCAGATTATTTTCAGAATGAAATGAAAGGAGATATATTACAATGAAATACTCATGAAAATTGCCAAAAACAGAGAAAAACAACAATACATGATTTCTATTAATGAAATAAATGCAAAGAGACTCTAAAAATACAAAGTGCAAGACTCACTAGAATGGTGGCAACTTTATCTCTGAGAAGATATGTGACGGCTATGCTCATTCGCAAGAAGATGATTACAATGAGGCTCTGAAGGAATTTTTATGATAAACATGAATACCAAAACCCTATACATCCAAAAACCTAACCCTAAGAGATGAAACACCAAAATTTATGTGGGTCCTATTGGGGTAAGTTAGTACATTAACTTCCAGAGGTCGTAACTTTTGCATATGATCTTCGTTTTAGGCACGTGATATCTTGTTGGAAAGGTATTTTCTAGAACTACGCATTATTCCATAAAACTCTAACTCCATCTATAGTTTGACTATGGAAAGAAAAAAAACACTGTTTAGAGCCCCAAAATTTCCCTGGAAGTACAGAAAGATGTATTGACATGAAGACTTCCAAAATAAGATACTTTTCTTCCCCCCTAATGCCAAGCTAAGCCATTAGTTGGTAGAATTCATTAATATAACTATGAAAAATTGGATCTTACCATTTCCTTAGTTGTTGCTATTTATTATACTATTGTTCATGATATTTGGATGGATAAAACTCAATTCTAACATGTTTGAAAAACTACTTCCATGTTTTTATGGATTCTCCATCTGCATCCTTTTTTTTGATAGATTTTCCCACTAGTAGGGTACATTAGTCAACATCTTCAAAGTTTCAATGGTGACTTTCTCACCCTCAAAATAATTATTCATAGAGAATTAGGACTCTAATTGATGTACCTAATTGTCTACTGCTTTGGCATTAATATTTCCTTCTAAGTTACATTTCTTCTTCAATTCATTCACAACAATTTCTTGTTCAGAAGTCTTATTTTTTGAGAATATTAAATTGTTGTGGGATTGGGCATGAGACTGCGAGGGATACATTTCTATAGATTTCCCTTCATACACAATTGATGATATTTATTCTTCTCATCGATCATAATTTAACCAATCAAAATAAATATAAACCATTTAAAATAATTATATTTAAAAATGACAATTAAAAAAATATATAATTCAAAGTTTGACTTTAATATATTGGATAAATTCTAACTTAAAACCAAAAGAATGAAAACAATACCCCTTTCCTATTGTAGGGGTAATAACTGTGATGGGGTATGCAAATATTCAATGACTAGTTCAAGAATAGTGTAAAGTATTAACTTTGATTGAATAACTATACCATGTTGATGTTTCTTTTATTGTTATTTATAATTGAATAATATTATTTAAAATTCCTATGAGTTAATTCAAAGTATATATTTCACAACTTTGTTAGGGAATATGAAATGAAATGCATCGATGATGTGTAGAAACTTTGCCAATTTTGAGTATTACTACAAGTAAACCACTTATATTAACCAATTCATAGGTTAACTAAAAGTAGACCACTTATATTAACTAATTCATAGGATAGCCAATGTTAGATGGATATGGATTTTTAGCTTTGTTTTAGGAGACGATTCTAGTTTGGTATTACAATGAAGTCTTGCAATATTAATTTTTTTAATGGTTAAAATGTGGTACATAGGATATTTATAACTTATATTGGGATATTTTGAGTTATACGACAAGTTATCTTATATATCTTAATCCACAAACCAATTAGTAGAATTTATTTTTTTATTGTTTTCATGGTTTATAGATTTATTTAGTAAATGTACGATATAGAATGTATATTTGTGTGAGATTAAATAATACTTCAATTTAACTTTAATGTTCACATTATTTATTATATGATATTTAAGCTTTGAGTTAAGATTATCAAACATATTCTTTACAAGTTTGTTGAGAATTTTTATAAGATATAAGAACTAGAGATGTGTGACTTTGTTCTTTTTTGATATTCTTCACTTTAAAAAAAAACCTTAAAAAGGTAGATCTCCTCATATTACTAAGTCAAGGATTAACAAATTTTACTTCAATTTTTTTGATGATTCCCATTTAAAGTATAACATTATTCCAATACTAAACTTTTCAAGCTGTGTAGCTTTCCAATAACATCTCTTACTTTCAAACTCTTTTTAATTTCAATTAAAAAGAGAATTATAACTTGCCAAAAACCATCAAACTTTAAGAAGATAAATACACATTTTGCTAACAATGTTATAAATCCCTCCAACTATATATATGTTTGTTTTGCAACAATAAAACCAACAATAAAATATAAATAAACATCATCGTTTACATTCTCACCTCCATATATTTTTGTACATCAACATCATCTTTTTTTTTAACAAAATCTAGCAAAATTTGTATTAGTTGTGTGTAAGAATCCACTGATGTTACAAAAAAAAGGTCTGTATAGACCGTCGAGTTTTCCCTCTTAGAGATAGGCTTTTACAAGAGTGGGGATTGAAATTTGAACAGAGTCTGAAATATCCCCCGTGCTTTTCAAAATTTCTGAAAGTAGAATTCACCGGATAGCTTTGGGAATAGATAACGTTGATGCAGATTATAGGAAAAAACATTAAGATGCTAAAACTTAGTTACCCTTTTCTATTTTGATTTGCTGCATGTCCACCATGTTTTCTGGGTGCAACTCATTCGGATCAAGGATTTGGTTGACTGAGTTCGACTGTGCATTCCTTGAATTCTCCTGTTGCTCTCCTGAATTGCTTGGAGGTGACTGTGTACCTTCTAGTTGTTCTAGTCTTCGCTGCATTGTATCAATAGTCATGCAGTTTTCCTCAATCTGGATGCACTAAGCATAGCTCTCATCCTGGAGATTTTCGATCATGAATCTATGCTAGGAAAGTCTTTCCATCTCAAAGGCTCTATTGGCTCCCATTGCTCCAAGTTGTACTCTAATTCTACTACACCTGTCACATTCCTCTTCCCATGCTTCCTCTACCCAGCTTCCCGAATCCACCGGAGCTTCATTTACTTGTTGTATTGTTTCGTGTGCTGAAGAGATTTTGGTCCTGACAATTTATCGATTTATCTGCAGGGGACAAATGGAATTCCACATACAAGAAAGGAGGTCACTAGTTTGCAGTAGGACAACAGGTAGGGGAGAGGATGACCGTCTAACTGGGGGGTGAACAGAGAGGCCCGAGGATAATGCAATTCTTGGGAAATTCTAAGGAATATGCTACAATTCTCGAATGTTTTGAGGAATATGGTTCAAGAACCACAGGAAGTGAGAGGGGGACATCATGAAACCGTGAAGGGGCCAAAGTCTAGACCAAACTTGGAGAGAGGGAAGACCCAGAGTCCTGGGAGCTGAGAGGTTTGTTTCAGAGAGGTAATTCTGAGAAAAAGGAAGACACCGAGAAGCGCAGAGTGAGGTCAAGAGATATTGGTGGAGTGATGAGGAGATGAGGATAAAAAGAACCTGGAATCATAGGGTGAGGAAGGAACAAAAGGAATTACCCATATAACCAAAATTCTGGGCAAGGACGATGCCATGATTTCCCATGGGTCCATTAATGGATAGGGCGTACTTACCTGCGTGCTCAAAGGTGACTCCTTGCGATCCATTCCATTAGGTGCCTTGAACTCGAGTCTAGAGGTGTGAATGATGTCATGGAGGCGAATGTGTTGTGTGGTATAGATTTCTCGTACCATTTCCACCATCCTTTTATGCTTGGTGATAGGATCTCCCACACACTCTGGTGTGCTATCCGACTTACCTCCTCGCAGAATGATGGATCTGGATATATCATTAGCCAAATTTTTGCCTCAGACAAAGAGTCTTGAACATGCTCCATGCCACTTGGTCATCCCAGGGTAGCTCTAATCCATGTGTATGTCGACCTACTTCATCCTTGTGTTGTTGGTGATGCTCTTTCTTGTTTTGGGTGGACTTTTTCTCAACTTCGCAAGGTTTCCTCCCCCTCTTTTTTCACTTGGGATTTGAGGGGTGCGGTCTCATCTCCTATGCATGTGCCCTTTGTTTCTATTTGAAGCCTCGGTGTGGCACCTTCTTGTATTGGCCCCCGCCATTTCATAGTTAAACTTGATCATTAGTACAGGGGGGATGAGGTTGTCACTCTGTCTATACTTAGGGAACCAGGTGTTTCCCCTATTGTTTCATTTTCCATTTTGTCTACTTTAGTGTCGTTTTCTTTGATTATGTAGTAGAAGGTTTTATTAATGTCTCGAGAATCCACCCTTATTCTATCCATGACTTGATTTAGACTTATATCTCTGTGGTTTGATCCTTGGATCATCATTCTTCTTATATTTTTGGAGTCTCCAAGAATGTTTAGCTCTCGAATTTTATGATTCTGTATGCGTTGTATGCCTTTTAGGAGAGCGTAGGACTCAACTTTATTATTAGTATCCGTCCCAAGATTCCAGTGGTAACTTAGGGATTTTTTTCCTCCATGTTCGAAGAGAACCCCCCCTCCCCCCCCTTGTGCCTTCCTCCCCTGGGTTTCCCTTTGAAGCTCCATCAAAACAAAGAGTATGAAATTTTTTCTTTTGGATCAAAGGTTCTATGTTGTGGATACTGTGAAGTTGCCAACTTGATCTATGCATTGCGATGGTGTGCTTAGAGGTCTTAAGGTTGAAACTTGCCATCCAATATTTTTCCTAGTCATTCCAATTGATTGGCTCTTCCACCTTTAGAGGTTTTGATTTCATACTTTCTGAGAGGAGTAGCTTGGCTTTAGCGGCTACTGTTTGAGGAGGAGAGGCAGTCCCCTAATTTTTTTTTTATTTCTAGTTAGCCATATCTGCCAATAGACAAACTTTGGCACCACCCTCCATATTCGATTCATAAATGGCTTGTCCTTAAATGATCCCTGATAGTACTTCTCCCAATTTCCTAGGCTAGGATTTGGATTTGAGGGCCATCTTATCTTTTTGGACAGATCCGCGTAAGATATTTTCCAAACAATTTATGAGAAGGGATAGTTCCAAAAATAAATGATGTATATTGTCTTGACTACATTCGCACAGAGGGAAGTTGAAGGGGTTGTGGAAGCCTCTTTTCATAAGGTTTTCCCCTGTTAGGATTTTCTCATGCACTAGGGTCCAGATGAGGAAGTTGACTTTGGGGAGGGAGTCATGACTCCAGACATTTTTCCATTTTGTTGAATTCTGATGTTCTCTTGTGATGGAGAGGAACATGTTATATCCTTATTTTATTGAGTATCTGTTTTACTCCATCCCCAACTATCTGCAGTGGTTTTAAGGATGGGGGTTTCCCCTTTCAAGAGAGAAGTCATATGGTGTGCCTAGTTGGTCAAGTGCTCAGGCACTCTCCCCAAGTCCCAATCCTTCTAACTGCCATTCTCGTTCCATACTGATATATCAAAGAGGGTGTGTTTTCATGTACCCAACATCCATCTTTTTAACTCCCTAATCTCTGCTTCCCAAGGATTGATATCCACCCCAAAAATTTTGTCTTGCCAAATTCTAATTGTTTTTCCATTTCCCTGGATCCAGGAAAGATGTTTTTTGAAAGAAGGGGTGGTGGCCCTTATTAATTTCTAGATTTGGGAACCTGTTTGCGGGGTTTGGGGTTTATCAATGCTTCTTTTTCTTTTGTTGAGTTTGTAATTTATGATGAGACCCATTTTCCACCAATAATTTTCTCTTGTGACTATTCTCCAGAGGAGTTTAGCTCCCAATGCTAAGTTGTTGACTTCGGGGTCTCTGATTCCGAGGCATCCACTATTTTTGGGCAGGGTGACCGTGTCCCAGTTTACCAAGTGGAATTTTTTTTGATTGGATTTTCCTCCTTGCCACAAAAAATTATGAATGAGTTGTGCCAATTCTTTTAAGATTCCCTTTAGGGATAGAAGGGTAGATAATTGATAAATTGGGAGGACCGAGAGAATAGATTTGATCAAGACCACCCTTCATGTTGGATTGAGCCACCTTGATCCCCATGTTTCCATCTTTTCTTTAACGTTTTGGAGAGATAAGTGCCAAAACTCGCCCGTGAGCACTTTAATGCAAAGAGGGAGACCCATGTACTTGAAGGATTTCTAGTCTTGGGTGATGGCGAATCCCATGATTTGAGCAATTCCCACTCTGATGACTACAGAAACATTCCAGGCATAGATCTGTCTTTTTTATTTGTTCAAGAGCCCTCCCGAGACTATAAGGAAGGTATCTAGAACTTGTAGGATTCTTCTGGACAAATTTTTTGAGGCCCCACTCATGATGATTGTATCATCTTCAAATTGAGAGTGATTTGGTCTTTTAACTCCTTGGGCCATTTTGATTCATGGAATAGTGCCATTTATGTTTTCCCATTCTAGATTGCAGTTTAAGGATTCTGCCATGATCACAAAGAGTAGAGGGGAGAAGGGGAATCCTTGTCTTAATCCCCTAGACATCTTGAAGAAGGGACCAGGTCTTCCATTTAGGAGAAACACTATCCAAGGGGAGGCAATGCAGGATTCTGTCCAAGCAATGAAGTTTTGACTGAATCTGAATTTTTCCAAAACTCTAAAGAGGAAATTATGTTCCACCCTATCGAAAGAATTTTCCATATCCATTTTTATAGCCATGCCTGAGTCTCCTCGAGAGCTGTTGGTGTGGATTTCCTCTTGAACCAAAATGAAGTTATCCTAAATCTAGTGGCTTGCTACAAATCCTCCTTGATTCGGAAGGATTAGAGATCTAAGAAGGGGGTTTAGCCTGTTTGCGATTATTTTGGAGAATTTTTTTTAGGAAATATTACAAAGGGAGATGGGTCTAAAGAGATTCAGGGAAGAGTCTTCGAAATATTTTGGGAGGAGATCTATGAAGGAGGAGTTGGTAGCGCGTCCCATCTTTTTTTCCTTGTGCACAAATTGTATCATCCTTATGAAGTCTTTTTGATGATGTGCCAACATTATTTATGGAAGTGTAGAGTGAAGTCATCTGGACCCGGAGCTTTGTCCTCTTGAAATTGTTTCAGAGCTTTTAGAATTTATGCTTCTTCAATGGGTCTATCTAGGTGAGCATTGTCCTCTTCTGTGATCTTACTGGGTATGTGTCGGAGAAAGGCTTCAATTATTTGATTCTCAGCCCTGCCAGACATGGTGTATAAATTTTGAAAATGGATGGATGCATGTTTCTTGATTTGGTTGAATTCCTTAATAATTTCTCCTTAGGGGGTTTTGATTTGTCCAATTTATGACTTTTGCTTGGTTGTGGAAGAAGGAGGTATTTTGGTCTCCTGCTTTCAGCCAACGACTTATGGACTTTAGGCACCATGTGATTTCCTCTTCTGCTAGAGCTTGTATATACTCTTTGTGGATTTTTTGTTCTTGTATGATGTGATTTTGATGGATCTCAGTAGTTTCCATTTCCTCCTGTAGATTTTCCAATTGTATCTTTTTGTCTTTCGCTTTGCTTTGTGAAGAGTTTTTTTCCCAGATCTTTAGGAAATATTTTACCAATTTTAGCTTATTCTCCCATATGTAATTGGGTGAGCCTGTGATCCACTTATTCCATATTTTGGAAATGGATTGGATGAGAACGGGGTGATCCAACCATAGTGGGTTGAATTTGAAAGGAATGGGACCCTAATTTTTTGGGGCTTCAAAGACCAGTCTTATGGGCCAGTGATCTGATCCTGCCCAGGGGAGGTTCGATGAGCACGACTTGCCTGGAAGTGCCAAGAGCAAGTTGTTGATCAAGAATCTGTCTAACCTTTCCGCTATGTGCCCTGGGCCAACTCTTCTACTATTCCAAGTGTACATTAACTTGTTCGAAGGAACATAAAAAAGATCCAAATCTGATATAAGGTCATCCAACCTTTCCTGGAATTGATCCCTGACAACAGAGCTACTTCGTTTTTCCTTGATCCTCTAGTTGTATTGAAGTCTCTAGCAATAATAAGGTTCATGGGGGGGGTTTTCATGTCCAGATCCAGAAGGGATTGCCAATATTCATTTTTTTCTATATAATTATTTGGCATATAAACATTTATTATGGAGTAATGCATACCTGCGTCTTTTTTGAGGAGATTTACCATTAGCCAGAACTGGGTTTTCACCTGATCCTTTAAGTCGAATTCCTCAATCTTCTAGAATGTTCTTATTCCTCTTGAATCTCCTCTTGAAATTACTTCTCTCCCTTCGATTTTGTTCCAATTTTTTGCAGGTCTTTGAGGGTTTCCTGCTCCCTCATTTTCATTTCCTGGAGCATGAGAATTTAGGGTTTTTTTGTTTGAATCAACTTGATAACTTCTTCTTTCTTGACCTTGCTTCTCAATCCTCTACAATTCTAGGAGACGACTTTCATGATTTACCAGTGTGCTTTGGTGCCCCCCCTTTTGAGGGTTGTGATGTTGCTCTCTTATGCTGGGATGCCTTGTTTTTCCCATATTTTCCATCTTTCTTTAGAGCCTCCTCAATTGTTTTTTGAATGCCTGGTTCTTTTTCTCTGTCTGTTGTCGATTCTCTTTTATTTCTTTAGGATTTTCTTCCAGGTTTCTTGGTGTTTGATGGTTGAGTTAGCTCCAGAGAAGAATCAGTATCTGAGGTGTCCTATCTTTATTCTTCTGACATTTTGGGGTTTTCCAAGGTTTTGTTGGGGAGATATTTTACTGAGGCGTCCCCACTCATGTCCAAGATTTCTTTTTCTTTTTCTTTTCCTATATTGTTCTCTTCTCCTACCTCTTCTTGTCCCTTTCTGTTATTTTCTTCCTGGGATTCCCTGATTTTCTCTACATTTCCTTCTAAGTTGAGACTGACATATCTATTTTGAATTGATTCTTCTTTTTGTGGAGAGCCTGGTCATGTTTCTTTTGGATCTAGGAGTTTTTCTCATTGACTCTGAGTCAGGATGGACTGAGTTTTTCCAAAAAAAAAAATCCTCTTTGGTTGTTGCCAATGATCTTGTTTTGGATCTTGGTTCTGCATGTCTTTGGCCTGAGGGCATGATTTGGAAAAATGACCATATTCATGACAAGATTTACATTTGAAGGGGATTTACTCATAGTCCACTTGTTGTATGTATGACCAGCTGTCTAGATTTAGTTGTATTGCTTCAGGGAGACCTTTTTCCAGATCTACTTGCACACATAGCCTAACACAAGCTTGTAGGCCTCGCATGGTTCATCATGATTAATATACTTTCCGAGGGTGTTTCCTATGTTTCTTATGGTTTCATCATTCTAGCAATGGAGGGGAAGGAAAGGCAGTCTTACCCAGACTAGGACTGCTAAGGGTATATCATTTTCTTGGTTGAATTCAGGAGTCCACTTATTTAAATACATTCCTCTTGCCCCCATGAAGTAAGGTCCACTTCGAAAAATCAGATCTCTATCTTCTTTTTTTTCAAACATAAAGCCAAAGAACCCCTTACCACAGAAGGCTGTCGACATTTGTTTTTGGATCATTTTTCGCCAATTTGCTTCCATCCAGAGGTGCATGTCTTTTGGGGATGGACACAATCCAGTAAATTGCCCGATCAATCCTCTATTCGCCAATCTAAGGGCTAGGGGTCATGTTGAGGGAGAGAAAATGGTCACCTTAGGGATTTCAGCTGCTTTTTTGACAAATCTTGAGGGGGGGGGCTTGGGGGCTTTGGCATAAGATGAAATGAGGGCCTAAAAGGCCTGTAGATATGAGGACGAGGATCTTAGGGGTGGATCCCCTCCCTCAGAGGGATCCATTAAGTCTCTAACGACCTTGATTGTTAAACCCTAAACTACAGAGCCGTCGTCATGATCAGAGCCTCTGTTGCAACCAACAATGTTTTGTTCACGTAAATTTCTATCCCATACATCAACATCATCTTATTATTATTATTATTATATTATAGAACTCAACACATCCAATCCACCTCCTCTTTTTTTCTCATTAATTCACTAGAAGATACATTTTTCTTGCTGTGATCATTGTTTAACATCATTATCCTCCAGAGGAGTTTAGCTCCCAGTGCTAAGTTGGTGATTTCGGGGTCTCTGATTCCGAGGCCTCCACTTTTTTTGGGCAGGGTGACCACATCCCAGTTTACCAAGTGGAATTTTTTGTGATTGGATTTTCCTCCTTACCACAAAAATTTACGAATGAGTTGCACGAATTCTTTTAAGATTCCCTTTAAGGATAGAAGGGTAGAGAATTGATAAATTGGGATGGATGAGAGAACAGATTTGATCAAGACCTCCCTTCCTGTTGGATTGAGCCACCTTGATCCCCATGTTTCCATATTTTTTTTAACCTTTGGGAGAGACAGGTGCCAAAACTCGCCCATGAGCGCTTTAATGCAAAGAGGGAGACCCAGGTACTTGAAGGATTTCTAGTCTTGGGTGATGTCGAATCCCATGATTTGAGAAATTCTAGCTCTGATGATTGTAGAAACATGCTAGGCGTAGATTTGGAATTTTTGTTTGTTCAAGAGCCCTCCTGAGACTAGAAGGAAGGTATCAAGAACTTGTAGGATTCTTTTGGAAAACATTTTTGAGGCCTCGCTCATGAGGATTGTATCATCTACAAATTGATAGTGATTCAGTCTTTTAACTCCTTGGGCCATTTTGATTCTTGGAATAGTGCCATTTATGCTTTCCCATTCTAGATTGTGGTTTAGGGATTCTTCCATGATCACAAAGAGCAGGGGGGAGAAGGGGCATCCTTTTCTTAAGCCCCTGGACATCTTGAATAAGGGACCAGGTCTTCTATTTAGGAGAGCAGATATCCAAGGGGAGGCAATGCAGGATTCTGTCCAGGCAATGAAGTTTTGATTGAATCTGAATTTTTCCAGAATTTTAAATAAGAAATTATGTTCCACCCTATCGAAAGCATTTGCCATATCTAGTTTTATAGCCATGCCTAATTTTCCTTGAGATTTGTTGGCATGGATTTCCTCTTGAACCAAAATGAAGTTATCCCAAATATGGTGGCCTGCTACAAATCTTCCTTTATTCAGAAGGATTAGTGATCTAAGAAGGGGGTTTAGTCTGTTTGCGATTATTTTGAAGAAAAAATTGTAGGAAATATTACAGAGGGAGATGGGTCTGAAGTGATTCAGGGAAGATGCTCCAAAATCGTTTGGGAGGAGATCTATGAAGGAGAAGTTGGTAGCGCCTCCCATATTTTTTGCCTTATTTGCAAATCATATCATCCTTATGAAGTCTTTTTTGATGATGTGCCAACATTTTTTATAGAAGTGTAGAGTGAAGCCGTCTGGACCCGGAGCTTTGTCTTCTTAAAATTGTTTTAGATATTTTAGAATTTCCACTTCTTCAATGGGTCTGTCTAGGTGAACATTGTCCTCTTCTGTGATCTTACTAGGTATGTGTTGGAGAAAGGCTTCAATTATTTTTTTCTCAACTCTGTTGGACGTGGCATATAAATTTTGAAAATGCATGGATGCATCTTGCTTGATTTGGTTGAAGTCCTTAATAATTTCTCCTTTGGGGGTTTTGATTTCTAAGATTTGATTTGTCCAATTTCTGACTTTTGCTTGGTTGTGGAAGAAGGAGGTATTTTGGTCTCCTGCTTTCTACCAAAGGCTTATGGACTTTAGGTGCCATGTGATTTCTTCTTCTGCTAGAGCTTGTATATACTCTTTGTGGATTTTTTTTCTTGTATGATGTGATTTTGTTGGATCTCGGTAGTTTCCATTTCCTCCTACAGATTTTCCAGCTATATCTTTTTGTCTTTGGCTTTGGTTTGCAAAGATTTTTTTTCCCAAATCTTTAGGAAATATTTTACCAATTTTTGCTTATGCTCCCATATGTAATTGGGTGAGCCTGTGATCCACTTATTCCATATTTGGGAAATGCATTGGATGAGCTTGGGGCGATCCAACCATAGTGGGTTGAATTTGAAAGGAATGGGGCCCCAATTTTTTTGGGCTTAGAAGACCAGTCTTATGGGCCAGTGATCTGATCCTGCCCAGAGGAGGTTCGATGAGAACAACTTGTCTGGAAGTGCCAAGAGCGAGCTGTTGATCAAGAATCTATCTAACCTTGCTGCTATGTGCCCTGGGCCATCTCTTCTATTATTCCAAGTGTACATTCTCTTGTTTGAAGGAACATAAAAAAGATCCAGATCTAATATAAGGTCATCCAACCTTTCCTAGAATTGATCCCTCACAACAAAGCCACCTCGTTTTTCCTTTGATCCTCTGGTTGTATTGAAGTCTCCGACAATAATAAGGTTCCTAGGGGGATTTTTCGTGGCCAGATCCAGAAGGGATTTCCAACATTCATTTTTTTCTATATAATTATTTGGCATATAAAAAATTATTATGGAGTAATGTGTACCTAAGTCTTTTTTGAGGAGATTGACCATTATCCAGAACTAGGTTTTCACCTGATCCTTTAAGTCAAATTCCTCAGTCTTCCAGAAATTTCTTATTCCTCTTGAAGCCCCTCTTGAAATTACTACTCGCCCTTTGCTTTTGTTCCAAATTTTTTGTAGGTCTTTGAGGGTTTCCTGCTCCCTCATTTTCATCTCCTAGAGCATGAGAATTGAGGGTTTTTCATCTTGAATCAAATTTATAACTTCTTCTTTCTTGACCTTGCTTCTCAATCCTCTACAATTCCAGGAGACGACTTTCATCATTTATCATTGTGCTTTGGTGCCCGCCCTTTTGAGGGCTATGATGTTGCTCCCTTATGTTGGGATGCCTTATTTTTCCCATATTTTCCATCTTTCATTAGAGCCTCCTCGATTGGTTTTTGAATGCCCATTTCTTTTTCTCTGTCTGTCGTCGATTCTCTTTTGTTTCTTTGGGATTTTGTTCCAGGTTTCTTGGTGTTCGACGGTTGAGTTAGCTCCAGATCAGGATCAGTATCTAAGGTGTCCTGTCTTTATTCTTCTCACATTTTTGGGTTCTCCAAGGTTTGGTTGGGCAGATATTTTGTTGAGTATTCCCCACTCAAGTCCAAAAATTATTTTTCTTTTTCTTTGCCTTTATTGTTCCCTTCGCCTGCCTCTTCTTGTCCCTTTCTGTTATTTTCTTTCTGGGATTCCCTGATTTTCTCTACATTTCTTTCTAAGTTGAGACTGACATATCTATTGTGACTTGATTCTCCTTTTTGTGGAGATCCTGGTCGTATTTATTTTGTATTTGGGGGTTTTTCTCGTTGACTCTAAGTCGGGATGGACTAAGTTTTTCCATTTTTTTTTTCTCTTTGGTTGTTGCCAATGATTTTGTTTTGGATCTTGGTCCTGCATTGCTTTGGCCTGAGGGCATGATTTGGAAAAATGACCATATTCCTGACAAGATTTGCATTTGAAGGGGATTTTCTCGTAGTCCACTTGTTGTATATATAACCAAGTATCTAGATTCAGTTGTATTGCTTCAGGGAGACCTTTTTCCAGATATACTTCCACACATAGCCTAGAACAAGCCTGTAGGTCCTCTCGTGGTTCAGCATGATCAATATACTTTTCGAGGGTGTTTCCTATGTTTCTTATAGTTTCATCGTTCCAGCAATGGAGGGGAAGAAAAGGCAGTCTTACCCAGACTGGGACTGCTGAGGATATATCATTTTCTGGGCTAAAGTCAAGAGTCCACTTATTTAAATGAATTTCTCTTGCCCCTATGAAGTAAGGTCCACTTCAAAAAATTAGATCTCTATCTTCATTTTTTTCAAACATAAAGGCAAAGAACCCCTTACCATAGAAGTTTGCCGACATTTGTCCCTAGATCAATTTATGCTAGTTCGCTTCCAAGTCAGAGGTGCATGGATTTTGGGGATGGCCACAATCTAGTAAATTGACTGATCAATCCTCTATTTTCCATTCTAAGAGCCAGGGGCTGTGCTAAGGGAACGAAAATGGTCACCTTAGGGATTTCAATTGCTTTTTTGACAAATCCTGAGGGGGGGGGCTTGGGGGATTTTGCATAAGACAAAATGAGGGCCTGAAAGGCCTACAGATATGAGGATGAGGATCTCGAGGTTGAACCCCTCCCTCAAAGGGAGTCATTAAGGCTCTGACACCCTCGACCGTTAAACCCTACACTGCAAAGCCGTCGTTGCAATGAGAGCCTCTGTCGCAACCAACAATGTTTTGTGCACATAAATTGTTATCCCATACATCAACATCATCTTATTATTATTATTATTATTATATTATAGAACTCACCACATCCAAGCCACCTCCTCTTTTTTTCTCATTAATTCACTAGCAGACATAATTTTCTTGTTGTGCTCATTGTTTAACATCATTATCCTTAGTATATCGGTAATGTTTACATACACATTCTTCTCCTAATATTACTTCTGTCTTAGTCAATTTCTTCATCCTTTGATATATTGTATGGTATTCATATTTGAGGTGAAAACATTTATATTTATAATTGAA
>JZKD02S0433990.1:1345803-1362605 GCA_000966675.3 Picea glauca
AGGAGACTAGGAGGTATAAATACAACTAATGGCCTAAAGCCGACATAAATAAAATAACATTACTAATATAATATGCCCCAATTAAGGGGTAATGAGCCAATATTAGGGCTTAACACCAAGCTACCCTCCTTAAGCTGGCCTCTTCCTAAACCACCCTCCTGAAGCTGCCCCCTTTCCAGGTCATCCTAGGTTGGCCCTAACTTAGCTATTGTAACCTAAATCCTATCACATCCTAACCTAAGAGGTGTCCCTAAGATAAATCTGCCTAACCTAGATTCTATCCTATATAGAGAGAGGGAGGCACCCTCTCTTCACAATAGTTTTCACATAAGTTTCTATATCAGTTTTACATCAGGTTAGTTCACTTATTCTGAGCAACACTTAGAACTATTATAAGGGAGAAACATAGGCTATTATGAGGCAGCAACAAGGCCTATTCTAAAGAAACAACTACTATATTCTAGAAACATCCATATACTCTATACTATAGCAGCTGATAACTCAAATCTAGGTAGCATATAAGAGACTTTTCTATAGCAACAAATATACTATGTTCTGAAGGTGTTTTGGACAACAACTGAAGGTGTTCTGAACAACAAATAAAGGTTGTTCTAGACAACATCTAAGGCCCTTTTCTGACAATGGAAAAACTCTATTCTAGGAAAGAATCTTAGGCAACTTTAAGGGCAGTTCTGAGATAGCCTGAAGGCCAGATTTGGGGCAGCCAACAAGCAACAACAAAACAGTTTTGTGACAACGGCTAGAGGATAGAAAAAGCTACTAGTAGAGGCTCATATATATTGAAGACACATTGACAAAAGTAATAACTATTGTCTTAGTGCTAGTATCTTATCTCCCTATTTCTAGAAGAGTCTTGTAAGTCCATTAAACTTGTTTGACTGATCAATATACCACATGAAGAAGTTTGTTGGGTTTTCTTCCCCTTTAGTGTTTCCCAGATTAAATACTTTTCCTCTATGTTAATGTATTTCTTTCAGTGATCCTTATGCTTCAGTTAATGTTCTAGTTAATTGTTAAAGGTTAAATAACACTATTGTGAACTATTGTTATCTGTTTAAGATTGAAAATTAACATGGTATTAGAGACACCTTGAAAGAGGGCATCTTCACAAGGAAGATGAGGCTAAGTGAAGAATATTCCAATGAATATAGAAGGATTTTTGGGAGAATATTCCAGGGGTTCTTAAAACAAGTTTAAGGTTTGTTTGAAGTGAGTTTAAGGCATGGTACAGGTCTGCTATAATCTCAGAGATAAGGTGGACTTCAGGACCTTCTTTTAGACCAGATTTAAGGAAAAGTTCAGTCATGTTCCAGGTCGAGTTGCAGATCCAATTTGGCCACAAGTATTGGAACATATCTAAAGTTTGTTGTGTGAAGCTTGAGGAGAAAATTCAAGAAAAATCTTAGAGCTCATTCTAGGCAAGTCTTAAAAATCTTTTAAAGTTCTTTCTCGTGTGTTTCTCAAGAAAATTTCAGGTAGGATATTAGTCCAAGTTTTAGAACAAAGAATATAGGTAAGTACTTTATTTGGAATTATTGTGATAGAGTTTAGTGACTGGTTTTAGAGCTATGTTATGCTCTATTGTTGACTGGTTTTGAGTCCAGGGACTGGTCACTTGGTGACAAAGCAGTGATCAAAACACTTTCTTAGTGACATATCATAAACGTTGGGATATTTCTATAATTTATGACAGTATTGAAGTAGGCTTGAGGTTAGGTCATTTGGACACCTATGACAATGAAGAAAATGTAAGCCTCAAAATGTTTGCACAAGGAGATGATGGACCAGCATTGCACTTACTTTATCTTTGCTATTTTGGACAACGAAAGAGACCCGTATTCGATAGCGCTAGGAGGAAACGAATTGCATTCAAACCCTCTTATACATATGGATTTTGGTGGCCTCCCACCTATTCCAATTGGGTCATTTTGGCAGTTTTTTCCTAGTTTTTGGGTCCCTGACTTCTGAGGCCGTTTTGAGGCCCTAAACAACGTTTTTAGGGCTATCCACAATTAGAATGTAGACATATTCAAAGTCAGATGACAACATGAGTAGTCTCAGATAGACCTTTCCAACGGGCTATCGTTCACCTAAAATTGAGATCGTATGCAAAAGTTATGACCCCGATAAGTTGATGTATTAACTTACCCAAACGGGGCCCACATGACTTTTGGCGCTTCATCTCCTAGGGTTAGGTTTTTGGATGTCTAGGGTTTTTGAAATTCCTATTTATTGTAAAAATGCCTTCAAAGCCTCATTATAATCATCTCCTTTCAAATGAGCACATCCGTCACATTCTCTTCTCAAAGATAAGCCGCCACCATTCTAGCAAGCTTGTTTTCCGCTACATTTTATAGTTTCAACTTATTTCCTTATTGAATAGAAACCAATTTTACTATATATTTGTTATTTTTTATTTCCTTATTGAATAGAAACCAATTTTACTATATATATATTTTAATAATAATAAGTATTCATTTCGTTCTACTCATAAAATATGGATCAGTGGTATCATAATGGTCTACTCCTTGTCATTCTTAATGCATGTCCCCAACGAGGCCAAGGTACAAAGAATTAGGTCTCGAGATTTTTTCTCTTGGGGAAAAAATCTCTCACCTGCCCAAGTGGCCTATCATGGAGGGAGAAAATAAAGATGAGGGGACAGTAGATCCCTTCAAAATTTTGCTCGAGGAATCCCCCACATGACAAAGGAATGAGATGATGGATAGTTAAATGCGCAAATCCTTCGACGGCTACCAACAGGCGATGTATCTTCCTCAAACGGAGGCGCTACCACCTTCAAGGTACAAATCAACTTCGATATTCCTATATTTGAAGGTCATATAGATGCAGATGTTGTAGACAAATGGTTGAATCTATTAGAACAGTATTTCTCTATCCATAACTTCTCGAATAGAGAAAATATTACTTTTTTGCTCCTCAAAGTCATTCCCCATGTCAAATATTGGTGGGAAACTTTCTGTGAGCAAAAGGAAATAGAGGAAACCTCATTATTTACAGTCATGATCACCTAGGAGTCCTTGAGGGATACTATTAAGGAACAATACTACCATGTTGGAAGTTATGATGACTTGTACACAAAATGGACCACACTGTGGTAGGAAAGAAACAAAGCAATGCCTGAGTTCACAAATATCTTCCATACCTTGTGCACCAAGCTAGGTATAAAATATTCTAAGCGACATATGGTGCTCAAGTATCGCGACGGTCTGCATAGATACATTCAGGCCGAAATGGAGTTTTTGCACATCTCATCCTTGGGTGTAGCCTACCAATATGTCGTCAAAATCGAGTTGAAGCTCAAACAAAATACGCGGTAATTTGGGCCTAGGAACCCCTCACATCAAAATCCAGGAAAGGGTGGCCCCAACCCATAGAAACAAAGATAGAAAAAAGATGGAAAACCTAATGACAACCAGTCTAGGCCGCAAGAAAATAAGGACACTGGAAAGACAAAGCAAGATATCGGGAAGTGGTGAGACTTCCATAAGAGCTCCTATCATAACATTGTTGATTACCACTCAAAGAAGTCGTTGGTGGCTTAGGTAAAAGCCTCTGAATCAAATGTGAGTTTTGACTCTGAGTCAAAACCAGAAATGGGGAGATAGATCATTGAGGCAGACCCATTGCTATCGTTTCTACCATGAATCTCCAGCCCAGTGAAACAAACAAGACAAAGAAAGGCGAGCACTTTTTTCATTCACATATGTGGGTGAAGGGTACCCCATTGTACTTCATCATTGATAGCGGTAGCCAGAAGAACCTCATCTCAGCAGAGTTTTTCAAGAGACTCTCTGTACTGACAATGTCGCACCCACATCCCTACAACATAGGATGGCTCTGCCAAGGAAGCATCATCCACGTCAGCCAATAGTGTCGCAAGTCATACAACATCAAGCCATTCAATGAAGAGGTATTGTGTGATGTTTCCCCTCTCGAAGTTTGTAATTTTCTTTTGGGCCAACCATATTTATGGAAACATCATTCTGTATATGAGTCTAGGCCTTGTAATGTTATTATTACTTTGAACAAGAAATTGTACAAGATACGAGAGGCAGTCCCACCTAGTGATATTTCCTTGATCTCTGCCAAGAAATGCAAAAAGGTCATCTATCAGATGGGGAAGTTTGTATTCTTTGTGATTCTCTCTCAAAATAAGAGAAAGATCGCAACCACATCTAGGATCTCCACGGCCGACCTCCCCACACAACATAAGCAAGTGGATAAGGTCATGGAAGAATACTCAAATATCTTCTCCTCACCTATCGGGGTACCTCTTCATTGTGAGGTCAAGCACCCGATCAATATGACCCCAAGAACATCGTTGCCCAATGGTCCAGTCTATCATTGCTCTCTAGTAGAGAATGAGGAGATCAAGAGATGGATCCACGAATTGCTCCACAAGGAGCATATCCATCCCAACTCATCACCTTGTGGGAGCCCAATCGTGGTGGTACAGAAGAAAGATGGAAACTGGTGACTCTACATTGATTATCGGGCCCTGAATAAAATCATCGTAAAAAACCAATACCTGATTCCCTGAATCGGTGACGTCCTTGATCAACTAAAGGGGGCCAAATACTTCAGTGAAATTGATCTGAAGTATGGCTACCACCAAGTCCCAATAGAATAGACAGATGTATGGAAGACCCCCTTCAAGTCAAAGGAAGGTCTTTTTGAATGGTTGGTCATGCCCTTTGGTTTGAAAAATGATCTAGCCACTTTCATGAGGATGATGGACAATATCCTGCGACCATTCACCAATACTTTTGCAGTGGTGTATCTGGATGACATCCTCATTTATAGTAAGACTTAGGCATGACAGTTGCAACATATTCAACATGTTTTGCACACCCTGCGGATACACAATCTATATTCCAACTTGGAAAAATGTTCCTTCGGCATGGACATGGTCCATTACCTAGGCTACATCGTACATGTGGATCCAAACAAGATCCAAGTCATCCATGACTAGCTAGTCCCAACCACACTCACTGAGCTTCGAAGCTTCTTGGACCTTTCCAATTTCTACCGCAATTTTGTGTTGGGATTCTCCCATATTTCTTGGGCCCTCATCCAAGTAACTAGGGGTGGTGGTAAGGTGAAATTTGTGTGGGGTCGGTCCCAACAAAAAGCGTTTGAGGATTTGAAGCAGCGCTTGTGCTCAACCCCAATACTTTCATTACCGGACCTGCAATAGCCCTTTGAGATCAAGACAAATGCTTCAAAATATGTTGTGGACACCATTCTCACTCAGCACGGCCACCCTGTGGCCTATCATAGCGAGACACTATCAGATGATGTCTGTAAGTACCCTACTTATGAAAAATAAATGTACTCCATTGTGCAAGCCTTCCACCAGTGGAGACATCACATTCTTGGGAAGGAGACATTCATCCATTTTGTATATCTATTATTATGTTTTAAGCATATGTGTATATGTGTTATTCTGTGTTAACCAATTTTATTGTATATCTGTTATTTTGTGTTAAGCATATTTTAATAATAATCTATATTTATTTTGTTCTTCTTGTAAAATCCAGATCACCCTCATACACATGTACTTAGTAAGACAACCATTTTTCACTATGAATATCTTGTTTATATTCTTGGACAACAAAAGTAAGGAAAAGTTCCTATGCAATCATACATTGAGTTATATATGACAAGTCACAGTTTTGAGATCTAGAAGGAAAGGTTCAAAATATATTATGGTATATCCTTCAAAAGAATAGAGGTAGTAGTTACAACAGTCCAAGGCATTATCACATTCTTTCGGCAGTAGCTTCCTTTTGAAAACAACAGTTTAGCAAAGTACAAGGTATGTATCCTATGTAGTTAGTTAATTGTGCTTGATTGTCAAATCAAGAATAGGTCTAGATTTCAATTTGTATTGTCACATGTCCAAAGAAGTTGTGATATCATCATATACCTATTGTAATTGATGCAAGCTAGGTCATTTTACCTTGTCTGCAAACCCAACAATTTGTCTTGGTTAGTTGGACCATTATCCCTGGTACGGGAGTCTGACAAGTTCTCATTTGAGTCATTTATTATTAGGATGGGTTATTCTCCATGGTTTTGGGAACTCATCAGATATGTTCATTTGAGTTAGGCCATTTCCCTGGACACTAGAGTCCTGAAAATTATAATTGGACCATTTTCCCTAGTACGGGAGCTCAATAGTATTATGCATGTAATCCATAGTATGTCTCACAATGTCCAACAGTTTTCCGAAAGAGAAGAGAACTAAGATGGAGCCTTATGGGAAGAAAGGAAATTTTGTTGGGTACAATGAAACATCCAAGGCCTACAAAATCTATGTTCTAGGCCAAATATATGTTGAGGTAAGTAGGGATGTAACTTTTCATGAAGAAGTTGCATTTAAGAAATATAAAGAATCACAACAAGATACAAATATGGAGGAACTTGAAGAGCCATTGGATCAAGTTGATAATGTGGCTCTTATGGCTCAGATTAGCAATTCAAAACCAACCATCTATGAGGAACATTGCTAAGTAGCAAGTATGGAAATATTCCATGGTGGAAGGATATCAATCCATCATGAAAAATGATGTATGGGAAGTAGTTCCAAGACCATAAGGAAAATTTGTGGTTACTTCCAAATGGTTGTTCAAAGTAAAGCATGCAGATGATAGGAGTATTGAGAAATACAAAGAGATATTTGTAGCTCGTGGTTTTTCTCAAAAGGAAGGTATTGACTATGATGAAACTTTCACACCTGTTAGAAGGTACACTTCCATCAGGACCATCATATACATCGCTTTAGTTATAGGTTGGAAACTTCACCATATGGATGTAAATACTGCATTCCTCAATGGTCAAGTTGAGAAAGAGGTATATATAGAACAACAATAGAGTTTCTTGGTTCAAAGAAAACAATCACATATGTGCAAATTAAAGAAATCACTTTATGGGATGAAACATGCACCAAGGGCTTGGTATGTGAGAATTGACAATTACCTTCAGTGCTTGGATTTCTCCAAGAGTGCAACTGATCCCAACCTGTATTTAAAGGTAATATAAAATCATTCCTTAATTTTGGTTCTATATGTTGATTATTTGTTCCTTACTGGAGAGGAACAACTGATAGTTGAGTGTAAGAGGGAGCTCACTTCTGAATTTGAAATGAAAGACATTGGACTCATGCATTACTTCCTTTGTTTGGAGGTATGGAAAAAGTCGAATGAAATTTTCCTTTCTCAAGAAAAATATGCAGTTGATATACTGCGCAAATTTGGTATGCTAGATTGTAAATCCATCCATGGTATCTAACTTAAAGAAGTTACATAAGTCATATTCTAAATCTGACTTGGTGGACCCATCTATATACAAGAAAGTTATTGGATCCTTGATGCATTTGATCCATACAAGGCCAGATATATGCTTTGTTGTAAGCGCCTTGAGTCAATTCTTGTCTGAGTCAAGAGATAGACATTGGATTGTTTCTAAACATGCCCTCATATATTTGAGAGGATCCATTGCATATGGAATTAGATACACTTCCAGTCGAGGACTATTACTTCATGGTTATGCTGATTCAGACTGGGCTGGGAGCTCAGTGGACCAGAATAGTACTTTTGGTTACTGTATTATGTTGGATTCAGCTATGATATCTTTGTCGAGCAAGAAACAGGCTCCATAGAATAGATCACATATAAAGAAGAGTATATAGCAACCAGTATTGCAAGTAGAGAATCAATATGGATGAGAAATATTATGTTTGGGTTGTTTCAAGAGAGGTTAGAAACAATTTTTATACATTATGATAACCAAAGTTGTTTAAAGATAAAAGAAAACCCAGTATTCCATGACAGATCAAAGCATATTGAGATGAAATATCATTTCATCTGAGACATGGTCCAAAGACATACCATAAAGATGTAGTACCTTCGTACTAATGAGAAAATTATAGATATTTTGACTAAGCCTGTGTCCCTTGGAAAATTTGTATACTTCTGGGACAATCTTGGTATGGCAGAAAATGTGTCCCTCACTGAGAGGGCATAGCAACATCAAAATACATTCTCCAATGAGATTCCTTAAGTGGCCACCCTGAAGCTAGCCAGGGATATTTGGAGAATCAACCAGTCTTGTGAGGTATTGATAAAAGTTAGGGGAACGTACAACCTCTACGAGTCAAACCAAAAGTCGGGATGAATGAGATGATATATAATATTGTGAGTCAAGCCAAGGAAAAGGTAGAAGCCTTGTAAAGACAAAAGTTAAGATGTAAGTCTAATGCAAAAGTCAGGAGGAACGTACAAGCTCTGTGAGCATAGGCATTCTAGTGCAAAATTTAGGGAGAACGTACAACCTCTGTGAGCATAAACAAACTAGTGAAAAAGCCAGGGGGAACATACAACTTATACGAGCCTAGTCAATTCCTTTGAGATTTGTGTGTCAAAGAAAAATTCAAGACAAGTCTTGTGAGTTTTGTGTGTCAAAGAAAAATTCAAGACAAGTAAATGTGAAAAGTTCTCCTAGGTCTTCATGATGAGCTATGAGCATTCCTTAGGGATTGGCCACCCCTAAGTGAAATAACTCTAGTAGTTGACCATGGTTAAGGAGAACTCGATGATCACATTCCATGATCCTTATCTACATAAGGTTACAAAAATTCATGTGATATATTGATCCTATCAACAAGTCAATGATCATGTGCAATGACTATAAATAAATGTGTGAAAATGGATGCATGAAAATACCCTCTTTACTGAGAGGGAGTGTTGAATTTTGAGCACCTGTAGAAGTTATTCTTTTCAAGCAGCCTTCCTAGCTTCCCTCTCTCAATATGGCCTCCAATTTTCCCTCCTCAATATGGCCTCCAAGCATCCCTCCTCAAGATGGCCTCATCCTAAACCGCCCTCCTAAATCTACCCCCTTTCTAGGTCATCCTAGGTCATCCCTAACCTAGTTGTCCGAACCTAAATCCTATCCTATACTAACCTAGGAGGTGGACCTAACCTAAATATACCTAACATAGACTCTATCCTATATAAAGAGAGGGAGGCACCCTCTCTTCACATCATTTTCACATCAGTTTCTATATCAATTTTCTATATCAATTTTACATCAGATTAGTTCACTTATTATGAGAAACAGTTAGAAATATTTTGAGGGAGAAACATAGACTATTCTGAGGCAATAGTAAGGCCTATTCCAAGGAAACAACTAATCTATTCTAGCATCATCCATCTACTCTATCCTGTAGCAGTTGATAACTCGGTTCTGGACAACATATAAGAGACTATTATATAGCAACAAATATACTCTATTTTGAAGGTGTTTTGGACAACAACTGAAGGTGTTCTAAATAGAAACTAAAGGTTGTTCTAGATAACATATAAGGTCTTTTTATGAGGGTGGAAAAACTCTGTTTTGGGAAGCAATCTAAGGCAGCTTTAAGGGCAGTTCTGAGACAGCCTTAAGGCTAGATTTGAGGTAGCCAACAAGAAGCAAAAAAATAGTTTTGTGACAACAACTAGATGATAGAAAAATCTAAAGGTAGAGGCTCAGATATATTGATGACACAGTGACAAAAATAAGAACTATTGTCTTAGTGCTAGTATCTTATCACCCTCTTCCTAGAAGAGTATTGGAAGTCCATTATACTTGTTTGACTGATCAATATATCACAAGAAGAAGTTTGTTGAGTTTTCTTCCCCTTTAGGGTTTCCCAGGATAAATACTTGTCCTCTATGTGAATGTCTTTCTTTCATTGATCCTTATGCTTCAGTTAATGTTCTAGTTAATTGTTAAAGGTTAAAGAACATTACTATGAACTTTTTTTATCTGTTTAATCTTGAAAATTAATATGAAAGAGACCAACTCATAGTTTATAAAGAAGTGACTAGCTTCAATGCACCCTATCCAAGATTTAGTTTCAGTATTGGAGTTGCTGCAAAATTAGGGTTTCTTCATAAGCCCTAAGTGTGACGTTTTCCTTTTTTGAGGAGGACATTGGAGAAAGTAACCACACCTAGGAACTCTCCCTAGGATGGCACATCTAGTTGTTGGATCAAAATTATGAAATTTGAAGTTTGAAAAATTAGGGTTTCCTCATAAAACCCTAAGTTGCAGCTGTAGATAAAGTACCAATTGTAGTTACAGTTGTAGTATCAGTTGCACTATCAGTTGCAGTTGCAGTGACGGTCCCTTCGTGCCAGTTCCTTCATGCCATTTGCAACACCAGTTGAAGTGCCAACACCAACTATAGTACCAGTTGCAGTGAAAGTTTTTGTGAAGTGTTGGGACTTATTTTTGTTGTCCTAGTGCACCTTACCCTAGAAAATATCCAACTACCTTCAGATTACAAGTTGCAACACCCTTGAAGTTTTGAAGGTTTATTATTGCTTGTTGTTGCTACCGAATGGTGCCACTACCTGTAGATACTATCAGAGGTATGTATTTACATATGTTCAAACTGTATCATTATTCTAAAGCGTATTTTCAGGAGAAAGGATATTTTGTCTAAACAACTATCGTAGATCTAGAAGGATATTATATCCAACACATCTAGAGGAACAATGCATGATCCAGGATCTTTTCATCGAAGTGACTTATAAATAATTGTATTAAATGAGCATAAATTAAAGTGCACCATTAAAGAAGGAAAATCTCAATAATGAAGAGACATAAGCATCAAATCTGAACACAAAAACTTGATAACTCAGTTCATCCCTTGTGGACTACATCTCTGGGTCCTGCTTTCAAATGGGTAGGCATGTTTATTAACTCAACAAAATAATTTGGAAAAATACATAAGTATACATCATTCTGGAATTAGGTTGTAGAAGCTTTTCTCAAATCAGAAAACAAACAACACCATTGAATTTGTGGCGCCGAATTACCCAAAAATGATTATCTCCATGCCTCAATCCGACTCTGGCACTCCCAGGCCCTTGAGAAATCTCGTCTCAATTTCCATGCCTACTCCCTGCTTTAATTCTTTGTATTGTGTCTCGGTTTTCATGCCTGATCACACCATCGCACACTCTCCTCCCTCCGTCTGTGAGTGAACTTAGATTATAAAAAAAAAGAGGGGTGGACTACACAAGGTAGTCCATTGGCCCAATGATGGTGGATGCTATAGTTAAGGCATTTGTATAGGGGGAGATCTCGGGGTCGAGCCCACAAACCTCCCCTTTTGGGTTATAGTTATAACGTATACATATATGCGGAACGAAACTTCACCAACTTTGGAGTGTGGTTTAACTTTGTCGAAGTGTCCCATTTGGCCACTGAATATAGAGGGGCTCCGCCATATTTGGCGGGACCAACTTTTTTTATTTTTGAAATTTGATTTTTGGGCCCTCATTGGGCATTTTCCCACTACCACATGGCAACCCATGATTGGGCCACATGGCATCCAACCATTGGGCCATGCCAACCACATGTTCAATCACCTTCCATGTCACCTACCACATCATCTGCCACATCATCCTGCCACATCACCATATGGTCTTCCACGTGGCACTTTTTCATTGGTCCATGGATTGACCTGAAAATGCCAAAAATGAGTAACACGTGATAGCCTCTGGTGCTCCCACATCAACATGACACATGTCACCTTATGTGTGTGCCACGTACACTATATGAATATTGGCATCATCCATACTGATGCTGACGTCAATAGTACAGATGTTGACTCATCCCTTGCTAATTGGGCTAGGTTGACAAAAACTTTGACCATGAATATATTTCGATCTGCAGCTCCGTTTGATGAGCCATTTACGCCGTTGGAAATATTATGACACACTCTTCGTGATGATCCCAATTTCAATTAGTTTTGAGGACTTTGAATTTTTTCCCTTTCTCTGTCTGTTGAGGCCATTCTGAGCTTCCTGAGTTCCTTTTGTGAATTCTGAGTTGTCCTTAGTCTTCTCTAGATCCTTTTTGGATCACACCTTCCCAATAAGAGATTGTTGGACCACCAAAAGATTTCATCAATCAACAGATAAGTGAGGGAAGAGTTCCCTCACCTTGTCCTTCTCATTCCACTTTTCCTTGCTTGGATGTGTTCCCTTTAAGCCTACTCGAAGATAATAAACATCACCCCTGCATGAAGTCCTCGTCCTTCTGTCCAGGATGATATATTCCTCTAAATCATCCAAGTACTCAGGAGAAAACTCATCAACTGAAGGTATTTAAACTTCCTCATCCTGATCCATGATCATGGGAGGCTCAAAAAGTTTCAAGTTCTCCATATTTACAACTGAGTAGATCTGCATATAAGGTGGAAGATATAGAAGAAAAGCATTGGTACCACTTTTCTCCAAAATAGTGAAGGGTCCATAACAGATGGGCCTGAGTTTCTTGCCTTCACCCTTCAATCTTTCCTTGCTGATGTGAAGCCATACCTAGTGTCCAACCTGAAACTGAAATTTTTATTTTTTTCATGGTTTATGGATTCATTTAGTATGATATAGCATGTGTATGTGTGGAAGATTAAATAATACTTTAATTTAGTTTTAATGAACATTATTTATTATATGATATTTAAGCTTTGAGTTGAGATTATCAAACATATTCTTTAAAAATTATAATACATTTTTATCTTGAGGTATATTTTTGAATTTTGTAGTTATTTTCATTGTTAATTTAAAAAAATCCATGGTTTAATAAGGATTTTTATAAGATATAAGAATTAGAGACGTGTCACTTTGTTCTTTCTAGATATTCTTCACTTTCAACAAACAAAAAAAACTAAAAAAGGTAGATCTCCTCATATTGTTAAGTCACGGCTTAACAAATTTTACTTCCAATTTTGTAATGATTCCAATTAAAATTGCAACATTGCTCCAACAGTAGAGTTTTCAAACTATGTAAGTTTGGAATAATACCTCTTACTTCTAAACTCTTAATGATTTCAATCAAAAAGGAAATTATAACTTATCAAAACCTTATCAAACATTAAAAAAAATAAACAAAATACCTTTTACAAATAATGTCATAAATGCCTCTCAATTATATATATTTTTATCTGGATTACAATAATAATACAAACAATTAAAAAAAAAAAAAAATCTACATTATCACCTACCTGTCTTTTTTAGGTCAACATCATCTAATTACTATACTATATAACTCACCACAAAAACAAAACCATCATTAAACTTTTACATATTTCACATCCAATCCACCTCCTCTCTTTTTCTCATTAAGTCACTAGCACCTACCTATCTTTTTTAGGTCAACATCATCTAATTACTATATTATATAACTAGCCACAAAAACAAAACCATCATTAAACTTTTACATATTTCACATCCAATCCACCTCCTCTCTTTTTCTCACTAAGTCACTTGGCAAACACATTTTTCTCCCTAATCTTGATTTGCTCTTTGTTTAACATCATTATCCTAATTATGCTATAGTATATTGGTAATGGTTTTTTTTCCAAGAGAAAATTTCTCTTATATATTGATATAATATTTTTCAACAATCATACAAAGTCAAGTCAAAAGGAAATTTACAGAAGCTTCACCAAGATCCCAATAAACAAAGGAGCGAAAAAAACTAAAACTAAGTCTAGAAACAAACTCAAAAAATCCCCCAAACAACTCAAGGATCATAAACAACAACTGCAAAAATTTCGATGTCTTTCCCCCAACCCAAACTAGGAAGAATCATAAAAAAATACTCTCAAACATATGACCTGAGGAAAAACATCAAAAAATATTGATGAACAAGGTAGGGCCCTCATGCCCCTCTTCCAACTAGGTGTAGTAGATTTTTCCTTCATGGTTCTGTAAAGCCCTCTTGGATAAGGCATCTACTTGCTTATTGTGATCTCTAAAAATGTGATTAAAACATATAACCCTAAAAGATTGATAGAGTTCTTTGATCTTGTCCTTCCAACATTCTAGAGTGATTACCTGTAGATTACCTTTTTTATTTAGCCACTCGATGATAATCTTGGAGTCCCCAAATACTTGGAGATCCAGGATATGAAGTCGAGATACAAGAGATAGTAAGGCCCAAACACCCAATAGCTCATCCCTAGTGTTAGTACCCAGCCCATAGTTGAAGGTCCGCTGAAAAATAGTATGCTCGTTGATCTTGATGACCCCACCAGCTCCACTATGTTGACCCTATCACTGAGTTACTTTGTCAAACCAAGCTGCAAGAATGTCTTCCTTTAATATCAAGGGTAACTTCCTCGGAACCTTCACTTGTTTTAAAGTCTTGGATATGCCCAACCAGCCAAGAGTCCTATGGAAGACCGAGTGAACAGAAGAAAAAACAATCTCAAAAGTGATTTTGTTACGTTCCAACCACACCTACTAGAAAATGAGGGATGGCAGCGTAGGAAAATTTGTTTCTATTTTGACTAGCCTTCAAAACAAGAAGAGACATAGAGACCCATCCAATCTGTCTTAAGGTTTAAGGCATTTAAAATCAAATTCCAAACCTACTACATGAAGCAACACTGAACCATCAAGTACAAGACAATCTTGGGATTTTTGAAACAAAGAGAGAAAACGCTTGGACCAGGCCAACCTCTACGTTGCAAATTGTCCCAAGTTCAAATCTTGTTTTCCAAAATTAACCACATAAACAATTTTAGTTTTGGAGCAAGATCCCAATCCCAAAGGTTCTGATGCCCACCAAATTTTTTTGGAAGTTTAGAGGCCAGAGCATTGTAAACATTCCTCGATGTGATGTTGCATGAACCATCACCCCCACTCCATCTAAGAATATCTGGTGTATCAATCGGTTGAATACCCGCATAAGACAGAGCCCTGCAATACAATCCCCATTCATTTCCTTGAGCACCAGTGAATCCCAACTCTCCACTCGACTTCCATGAGGATAACATCCCCCTCAACCGATCCACTCCTCTGGCATGATAAAGATAATGGATATTACGTTGCCTTAGAAAAGTGATGTGAGCATACAATAGAAAGGAGTTGAGTTTAATCCCAGACCTAGGATCTCATCCTTTCCAATGAGAACCGAATAACCTGAACCAGGGGTATTCCTCCTCCAAGTTTACATACACATTCTTCTCCTTGTTCAACATCTTCATCCTTTGATATATTAATGGTATTTCCTATTTATATTTGAAGTGAGAGCATTTATATTTATAATTCAAGTCTGTCTTACTCTCACCTACTCTTACTCTACAATTGTTTTCTAATCTAGACTTTTGAAATACTTGAAAGGTTTTCTTCGCCGGCTATGACTTTAAAGAGAACGGAGAAGTGATGTGCAAGCCAAACATTCATCAACAACTCTCCACCACTCTCAAATATTGTACAGGTCAACGATGATCCAGTCAAGTTTTAATTGACTGCCTCTCACATATTAAAGGAAACAATGCCCTCCCATAGCTATTTCTCACCTTTTTTATCAGTAAAATACACTTGGGCTTCTGGTTTATCTGTATGGGTTATTGGGTATAACAGCAATGTTAACAATGGCAATTTCTCACCCTTTTTAATTAGTAAAATAAAGTTGGGCTTCCTATTTATTTGTTTGGATTATTGAGTATAACAGAAAAGTCAACAATGAGCCTTCGATGACCCAAAGACAATCTAATTATTTTTAACTTGATCGTGTGTTCAAGTAGAAGACCCAAACACAATATTTAACATTATTTTCTCAACAAGTGTAGAAGTGCAAAGTCATCACCATCATTGAATAGCTTCGTTTCAATCCAAAACGTTTTTGAATAATCTTCCTCCTAGCTAAGAAACATTGTGTGCAATCTTTGATCCCTTTATTTGGTTTGCCTATGATTCTAGTTTATACAATGCACCTAACCAACCATGCATTCGAGACAATTCAATACCCTCTCCCTACCACATCTTCCTGATTATTTGATCATTTGTACCATCCTTAAGTTTCAATCTAATGAGACCTATGAAATATAGAACCTATACATTGAATTTTTCAAACGCTAGCCTAATGTCTCACTAGTCCATGTGGTACACTTATAAAACTACATCATGTCCCATGGCTTCCCACAATCTTAGACGTCCCACATCATTAATCCAATTTTATATGTTGTACCCAAGTGAAACTCAAGGGGCGCAACATAATCGATCAAATGAGTCAATCTTTGTTATGGTGGAAACATATAAAGAAGAGTTGATTATTTTTCCAAGCAATTGTATTTTTCTTCTAACTAGGTGTTAAGATAGCCATTTTAAAAAATTAATTAACCACTACTAGGATTGCATCACATTGGTGCTTGGTGAGAGGATATCTAGTCAAGAAACCTATGCAGATGGAGTCTCATGGTTGATCTAGAACATGCAAGGGTGTATACAAACCCTTTGGGTAGTTTAGTGGCTTGGTGATGACATAAAGCACACATGACTTGATTTAACATGACTTGATATATCTATTGACATCCAACTTGAGTGAAGTCCAATAGAAATATTTTTGCAGTACCATATGTAGTGCCTGTAAATACTAATTTTGATATAAATCATTTCAATCACACAAATAATTTAATCACCAGCATATATGCAATATTCAATAGAGATTAACATTTAACTACAGCATAAAAAAGAAGAAAACTTAGCACTTTCATAACAAATTACCTGCTTCTGATGCTAATTTATGCCGATATGATTGTCCCTTCCCTGCTACCTTGTTGTTGCCTTGCTGCTACCTGATGCACCGATCAACTCTGCCCAAACCATGTTTCCTCCCTGCCAGCTAGGAGCAGTCTGTCTGGCTTCCTAGCTCCAGGATACCATATGGATATCCTGCCCCCCGTGCCC
>JZKD02S0433990.1:1362930-1373958 GCA_000966675.3 Picea glauca
GATTTCTTCTCTTTTAGTGATCTTATTTATGCAGCTAATGTGCTAAATGATTATAATAATAAAGAAGAATTGTAACTGCTAGTTATATAATTAAAACTTCAATATGCTATCAGAGTAGGCCTGAAATGTTGAATTTCGAGCAGTTATAGAGGTTATTATTTTCAAGTATACCTCCTAGCTTCCCTCTCTCAAGTTGGCCTCCAAAATTCCCTCCTCAAGATGGCCTCCAAGTATCCCTCCAAGATTTCCTCCTCAAGCTGGCCTCTTCCTAAACCACCCTCTTGAAGATGCCCCCTTTCCAGGTCAACCTAGGTCAGCCCTAACCTATCTTTCCTAACCTAAATCCTATCCTATCCTAACCTAAGAGGTGGCCTTAACCTAAAGCTACCTAACCTAGAATCTATCCTATATAAAGAGAGGGAGGCACCCTCTCTTCACATCAATTTTTGCATCAATTTTCACATAAGTTTCTATATCAGTTTTACATCAGGTTAGTTCACTTATTTTGAGCAACAATTAGAACTATTATGAGGGACTAGCATAGGATATTTTGAGGTAGCAACAAGGCCTATTCTAAGGAAACAACTAATCTACTCTAGCAAAATCCATCTACTTTATCCTATAGCAGTTGATAACTCAATTCTGGGTAGCATATAAGATATTGTTCTATAGAAGCAAATATACTTTGTTCTGAAGGTGTTTTGGACAACAACTGAAGGTGTTCTGAACAACAAATAAAGGATGTTCTAGACAACAACTAAGGGCCTTTTCTGAGGGTGGAAAAACTATGTTCTCGGAAGCAATATTAGGCAGCTTTAAGGGCAGTTATGAGACAGTCTTAAGGCCAGATTTGGGCCAGCCAACAAGAAACAACAAAACAATTTTGTGACAACAACTATAGGATAGAAAAATATACTAGTAGAGGCTCAAATATATTGAAGACACAGTGACAAAAGTAAGAACTATTGTCTTAGTGATAGTATCTTATCTCCCTCTTTATAGAACAGTCATGTAATTCCATTATACTTGTTTGACTGATCAATATATCACAAGAAGAAGTTTGTTGGGTTTTCTTCCCCTTTAGGGTTTCCCAGGATAAATAATTTTCCTCTATGTGAATGTATTTCTTTCAGTGATCCTTATGCTTCAGTTAATGTTCTAGTTAATTGTTAAAGGTTGAAGAACACTATTGTGAATTGTTGTTATCCGTTTAAGCTTGAAAATTAACATGGTATGAGAGAAACCCTGAAATAGGTCATTTTCACAAGGGAGATGAGGCTAAGTAAAGAATATTCCAACAAATATAGAAGGATGTCTTGGCGAATATTTCAGGAGTTCTTAAACCAAGTTTAAGGTCTGTTTGAGGTGAGTTTAAAGCATGGTACATGTCTTCTATAATCTTAGATCTAAGGAGGACATCATGACCTTCTCTTAGAACAGATTTAAGGCAAATCTCAGTTTTGTTCCAGGCCAACCTGCAGATCCAATTTGGGCACAAGTTTTGGAGCATATCTAAAGTCTGTTGTGTGAATATTGAGGAGAAAATTCAAGCAAAATATGAGATCTCATTCTAGGAAAGTATTAAGAATATTTTAAAGTCCGTCCTCATGTGTATCTCAAGCAAATTTTAGGTAGGATATTAGTCCAAGTTTTAGAAGAAACAATATAGGTAAGTACTTGATTTGGGCTTATTGTGACATAGTTTAGTGACTGGTTTTAGATCTATGTTATGCTTTGTTGTTGACTGGTTTTGAGTCCAGAGACTTGTCACTTGGTGACAAAGCAATGATCAAAACACTTTCTCAGTGACATATAATAAATGTTGGGCTATGTCTATAGTTTATGATAGTCTTGAAGGAGGATAGAGGCTAGGTCATTTGGACACCTATGACAACGAAGAAAATCTAAGCCTCAAAATGTTTGCACAAGGAGATGATGGACCAACATTTCACTTACTTTATCTCTGCAGTTTTGGACAACAGAAGAGACCCATATTTGAGAGCCCTACGAGGCAATGAATTGCATTCAACCCCTCTGATCCATATGGATTTTAGTGGCCTCCCACCTATTCCAACTGGCTCATTTTGGCATTTTTTGAGTTTGGAAGTTTTTTCCTAGTTTCGGTTCCCTAACTTTTGGGATCATTTTAAGGCCCTAAACAACATTTTTAGGGATCTCCAAAGTCAGTCTATAGACATAGTCATAGTTTTATGAAAACATGAGTATTCCTCAAATATACCTTTTTAACGGGCTATTGTGCACCTAAAATGGAGATCGTATGCAAAAGTTACGACCCCGGGAAGTTTATGTACTAACTTACCCAAATGGGGCCCACATGACTTTTGGCACTTCATCTCCTAGGGTTAGATTTTTTACTATATAGGGTTTTTCAAATTCCTGTTTATTGTAAAAAGGCCTTCAGTGTCTCATTGTAATCATATTCTTGCAAATGAGCACAGTCCTCACGTCTCTTCTCATAATTAAGCCACCACCATTCTAACAAGCTTGCTTTCTACTGCATTTTAAAGTTTCGGCTTATTTCCTTATTGAATAGAAATTGGTTTTACTATATATATGTTGTTATGTGTTAAGAATCTTTTAATAATAAACTGTATTCATTTGTTTTGCTCATAAAATTTAGATCAGTGGTATTAGAGAGGTCTTCTCGTTTTCGTTCTTAATGCATGTCCCCAACAAGGTCAGGGTACAAAGAATTGGGTCTCAATGATCTGGATTATTTTCGGCGCGAAATGAGAGCGGAGATATAATAAAGAAATGCAAAAAGATATTGCAGATATTCAATAATATAACAGAAATGTATCAGAGATGCAACCATAAACACAGATATACAGTAATACACAATTTCTATTAATCAAAGAAATGTACAGAGACTGTAAAAATACAAAGTGAAAGATGCACTAGAATGGTGGCAGCTTATCTCTAAGAAGAGATGTGACGGCTACTCGCATTTGCAAGAAGATGATTACAATGAGGCTCTGAAGGCCCTTTTACAATAAACAGGAATGCCAAAATTCCTATACATCCAAAAACCTAACCCTAGGAGATGAAGCGCCAAAAGTCATGTGAGCCCCATTTGGGTAAGTGAGTACATCAACTTCCCGGGGTCGTAACTTTTGCATACAATCTCCGTTTTAGGCGTGTGATAGCTCGTTGGAAAGGTATTGCCGAGGAGATTCATTTTGGGGGCTCAATAATGCCTTTGGATATCATTGAGAACCTCTATATTGAAAAAACTTCATTTGGACCCTCAAAATGGCCCCAAAATTTAAAACCTGCTAAAAATAGTAAATTGCCAAAATGGCCAGAAAACTGTTTTGAGACATTTGGAAAACGTGGGTGGCCATCGATATCCACCTAGATCAATCCTCCCTCCTTAGGAAGAAATGGTCTCCATTGCGTTGAGTTCTCGGGGGAGAGGGAAAATCATTTGTTGAATCTGCATCTTGGTGAGCTGCTTGTCTTACTGGAGAAGTCACGTTGCTTAGTTTGTGGAAATCTGTCACGAACCTGTGGCTGGAAGGTTTGGACTTTTTTAACCAGTCTGGCTATTTTAGATGACTGTGTGCAGAAGGTTCTTTGGTCGAAGCTGTGGTGGCTGCAGTATCCTTCTGTTCACCCTTTGAACAGATTGTGGAGAAGATGAATTTTGTAGTATGAGATACTACCTTGCGCACTGTTTAGGTGGGGCAGTAGTTGGAACTACCTCTGGTATCCTGTAGAGATTACCCCCCAGAGTAATAATGACACTACGGGGTCAAGACTCATAGATAGCATGACATTTCCAAATATATGGCTGGCCCAAGAGAACATCATAGACATCCAGTGAGGGAACATCACATAATACCTCATCCTTGAAGGGTTGGATGTCGTATGACAATTGACACTGCTGGCTGACATGAAGATCTCGTCCTTGGCGAAGCCAGCCAATGTTGTATGGTTGCGGGTGTGGTGTTGTCGACAATCCCAACTATTTGGCGACCTCTGCTGAGATGACGTTCTTTTGGCTTCCTATATCAGCAATAAAATGCAGCGGGGTCCCCTTCACCCACATCTGTGAATGAAAAAATCCCTCCCCCTCTTCTGGATCTGTTGGTTCTTCTGGTTGAATTGCTGCGGTCGCGACAATAGCAGTGGGGTCTGCGTCGATGATCTGTCTTTTACCAATATTTTCAAAATTAGATTATGAATCAGAGTTCATCTCCTTGTCTTTGATCTCGGCCACCAATGACTGTTTTGAGCAACATTCATCGATGTTGTGCCAAGGGCTTTTGTGGAAATCACACCATTTTCCAGTGTCCTTCTTTGTCTTCCTGTGACCCTTCTTTTCATGTGGCTTGGACTGGTTTTTGGGAGACTGTTTGTTAGGGCTATCTTTGTCATACTTTGGTTGTTGTGGATTTGTAGATCTGAACTCCCGTTTGTTCTGGTGCTTAAATTTCTGCTCGATTTTAACAGCATATCGATAGGCAACACTGAGTGATGAGATGTCCAGAAAATCCATTTCAGTTTGGATGTATCTGTGTAGAGCCCCACGGTATTTCAGAACCAAATGCCGTTCATAGTCTTTGATACCTAGCTTGGTGCGCAAGGTATGGAAGCTATTGGTGAACTCCGAAACTGATTGGCCCCTCTCTTGCCGCAATGTGGTCCATCTCATGTACTGGTCTTCATAGTTTCCAATAGGGTAATATTGTTCCTTTAACACATCCACAAAATAATCCCAAGTGGGATCGGCCCCATATATTCCAGACTCCTCTGTGGAACTTTGCTCCCAGTAAGTTTCCCACCAATTTTTAACATGAGGGAGAGATTTAAGGAGTGAAAAGGTGATCTTTTCTTTTTTGGAAAAATTGTGAACAGAGAAATAACCTTCCAGGAGAGTTAACCATTTTTCTAGGGCTTCTGCATCTATCGGTCCTTCAAATACAGGAATAACAAAATTAACTTGTACCTTGAAAGGCGAGGTGCCTCCAAAGTGGCCTCTTGATGAAGATTCACCTGATGCTATCGGCACGCGTTGAAGAATGTGGGAAAATTTCTCCATCATTTCGTTCCTCTGTCGCGTGAGAGCTTGCCCAAGCAACAGATTGATCGGATCGTCTGCTCCGTCGTTTTTCTTTTCTTCCGCCATTGAGGGTTTCTTGGGTGTGCAAGAGCGATTGTATTCAAGAGAGAAAAGATCGATACCCAACTTTCTATACTCGGACCTCGTCGGGGACATGCACTGAAAAACGATCAAGAGCATCCTACTCTGATACCATTGATCTGGATTATTTTTGGCGCGAAATGAGAGCGGAGATATAATAANGAGTGAAAGACTCGCTAGAATGGTGGCAGCTTATCTCTGAGAAGAGATGTGACGGCTACTCGCATTCACAAGAAGATGATTACAATGAGGCTCTGAAGGCCCTTTTACAATAAATTGGAATGCCAAAAGTCCTATACATCCAAAAACCTAACCCTAGGAGATGAAGCGCCAAAAGTCATGTGGGCCCCGTTTGGGTAACTAAGTGCATCAACTTACCGAGGTCGTAAATTTTTCATACGATCTTCGTTTTAGGCGTGTGATAGCTCGTTGGAAAGGTATTGTAGAGGAGATTCATTTTGGGGGCTCAATCATGCCTTCATCTATCATTTAGAACCTTGATCTCGAAAAACATTCATTTGGACCCTCAAAATGTCCCCGAAATTTAAAACCTGCTAAAAATAGTAAATTGCCAAAATGGCCAGAAAACTATTTTGAGCCATTTGGAAAAGGTGGGTGGCCACCGATATCCACCTAGATCAATCCTCCATCCTTAGTAAGAAAGGTTCTACATTGTGTTGAGTTTTCAGGGGTGGGGGAACAGAATTGTTTTATCTGCATCTTGGTGAGCTGCTTGTCTTACTGGAGAAGTCACGCTGCTTAGTTTGTGGAAATCTGTCACGAACTTGTGGCCGAAAGGTTTGGAAGTTTTTGACCAGTCTGGCTATTTTAGATGACTGTGTGCAGAAGGAATCTTCATGCTTTGTTGCAACCTTGTCGACCTTCTTCTGTTGGATAGAAGGTGCGTTGGTCGAAGCTGTGGTGGCTGNAACCTTGATCTCGAAAAACATTCATTTGGACCCTCAAAATGGCCCCGAAATTTAAAACCTGCTAAAAATAGTAAATTGCCAAAATGGCCAGAAAACTATTTTGAGCCATTTGGAAAAGGTGGGTGGCCACCGATATCCACCTAGATCAATCCTCCCTCCTTAGTAAGAAATGTTCTCCATTGTGTTGAGTTCTCAGGGGAGAGGGAAAAGAATTGTTTAATCTGCATCTTGGTGAGCTGCTTGTCTTACTGGAGAAGTCACGCTGCTTAGTTTGTGGAAATCTGTCACGAACTTGTGGCCGAAAGGTTTGGAAGTTTTTAACCAGTCTGGCTATTTTAGATGACTGTGTGCAGAAGGAATCTTCATGCTTTGTTGCAACCTTGTCGACCTTCTTCTGTTGGATAGAAGGTGCGTTGGTCGAAGCTGTGGTGGCTGCAGTATCCTTCTGTTCACCCTTTGAACAGATTGTGGAGAAGATGAATTTTGTAGTATGAGATACTACCTTGTGGCACTGTTTAGATGGGCCAGTAGTTGGAACTACCTCTGGTATCCTGTAGAGACGACCCCCCAGAGTAATAATGACACTACGGGGTCGAGAATCATAAATAGCATGGCGTTTCCACATATATGGTTGGACCAAAAGAACATCACAGACATCCAGTGGGGAAACATCACATAATACCTCATCCTTGAAGGGTTGGATGACGTATGAAAATTGACACTACTGGCTGACACGAAGATCTCATCCTTGGCGAAGCCACCCAATGCTGTATGGTTGCGGGTGTGGTTTTGTCGACAATCCCAACTATTTGACGACCTCTGTTGAGATGAGGTTCTTTTGGCTTCCGCTATCAACAATAAAATGTAGCAAGATTCCCTTCACCCACATCTCTGAATAAAAAAGGTGCTCCCCCTCTTGTTGCGGTCGCGACAATAGCAGTGGGGTCTGCATCGGTGATCTGTCTTTTACCAATATTTTCAGAATCAGATTCTGAATCAGGTTTCGGCTCCTTGTCTTTGATCTCGACCACCAATGACTATTTTGAGAGACATTCATTAGTGTTGTTCCAGGGGCTTTTGTGGAAATCACACCATTTTCCAGTGTCCTTATTTGTCTTCCCGTGACCCTTCTTTTCCTGTGGCTTGGACTGGTCTTCAGGAGACTATTTGTTAGGGTTGTCTTTGTCATACTTTGGTTGTTGTGGATTTGCAGATCCGAACTCCCGTTTGTTCTCGTGCTTTAATTTCTGTTCAATTTTAACAGCATATCGATAGGCAACACCGAGTGATGAGATGTCCAGAAAATCCATTTCAGTTTGGATGTATCTGTGTAGAGCCCCATGGTATTTCAGAACCAAATGTCGTTCAGAGTCTTTGATACCCAGCTTGCTGTGCAAGGTATGGAAGCTATTGGTGAACTCCTAAACTGATTGGCCCCTCTCTTGCCACAGTGTGGTCTATCTCATGTACTGGTCCTCATAGTTTCCAACAGGGTAATATTGTTCCTTTACCGCATCCACAAAAAAATCCCAAGTGGGATCGGCCCCATATATTCCAGACTGCTCTGTGGAAATTTGCTCCCAGTAAGTTTCCCACCAATGCTTGACATGAGGGAGAGCTTTAAGGAGTGCAAAGGTGATCTTTTCTTTGTAGGATAAATTTTGAACAGAGAAATAACCTTCCAGCAAAGTTAACCATTTTTCTAGGGCTTCTGCATCTATCTGTCCTTCAAATATAGGAATATCAAAATTAACTTGTACCTTGAAGATGAAGATGCGCCTGATGCTATCGGTAGGCATTGAAGAATGTGGGAAAAATTCTCCATCATTTCATCCCTCTATCGCGTGACTGCTTGCTCAAGCAACAGATTGATAAGATCGTCTGCTCCGTCGTTTTTCTTTTCTTCCGCCATTGAGGGTTTCTTGGATGTGCGAGAGTGATTGTCTTCAAGAGAGACAAGATCGAGACCCAACTTGCTATACTCGGACCTCATCGGGGACATGCACTGAAAAATGATCAAGAGTAGCCTACTCTGATACCACTGATCCGGATTATTTTCGGCGCGAAATGAGAGCGGAGATATAATAAAGAAATGCACAAAGATATTACAGATATTCAATAATATAAAAAAAAATGTATCATATATGCAACCATAAACACAGATATACAGTACTACACTATTTCTATTAATCAAAGAAATGTACAGAGACTATAAAAATACAGAGTGAAAAACTCGCTAGAATGGTGGCAGCTTATCTCTGAGAAGAGATGTGACGGCTACACGCATTCGCAAGAAGATGATTACAATGAGGCTCTGAAAGCTCTTTTACAATAAATGGGAATGCCAAAATTCCTAAACATCCTAAAACCCAACCCTAGGAGATGAAGCGCCAAAAGTCATGTGGGCCCCGTTTGGGTAAGTGAGCACATCAACTTCTCAGGGTCGTAACTTTTGCACACGATCTCCGTTTTAGGCGTGTGATAGATCATTGTAAAGGTATTGTCGAGGAGATTCTTTTTGGGGGCTCAAACATTCCTTTAGCTATCATTGAGAACCTCGATCTCGAAAAACCTTCATTTGGACCCTCAAAATGGCCCTGGAATTTAAAACCTGCAAAAATAGTAAATCACCAAAATGGCCAGAAAACTGTTTTGAGCCATTTGGAAAAGGTGGGTGGCCACCGATATCCACCTGGATCAATCCTCCCTCCTTAGGAAGAAATGGTCTCCATTTCGTTGATTTCCTGAGGGAGAGGGAAAATCATTTGTTGAATCTGCATCTTGGTGAGCTGCTTGTCTTACTGGAGAAGTCACACTGCTTAGTTTGTGGAAATCTGTCATGAACCCGTGGTTGGAAGGTTTGGAATTTTTTAACCAGTCTGGCTATTTTATATGACTGTGTGCAGAAGGAATCTTCATTCTTTGCTGCAACCTTGTTGACCTTCTTCTGTTGGATAGAAGGTGCTTTGGTCGAAGCTGTGCTGGTTGTAGTATCGTTTTGTTCACCATTTGAACAGATTGTGGAGAAGATGAATTTTGTAGTATGAGATACTACCTTGCGGCACTGTTTAGGTTGGGCAGTAGTTGGAACTACCTCTGGTATCCTATAGAGATGACCCCCCAGAGTAATAATGACACTATGGGGTCGAGACTCATAGATAGCATGGAATTTGCACATATATGGCTGGCCCAAGAGAACATCACAGACATCCAGTGGGGCAACATCACATAATACCTCATCCTTGAAGGGTTGGATGCCGTATGAAAATTGACACTACTGGCTGACACGAAGATCTCGTCCTTGGCGAAGCCACCCAATGCTGTATGGTTGCGGGTGTGGTGTTGTCGACAATCCCAACTATTTGACGACCTCTGCTGAGATGAGGTTCTTTTGGCTTCAACTATCAACAATAAAATGCAGTGGGGTCCCTTTCACCCACATATGTGAATGAAAAAGGAGCTCCCTCTCTTTTGGACCTGTTGGTTCTTCTGGTTGAATTGCTGCGGTCGCGACAATAGCAGTGGGGTCTACGTCGGTGATCTGTCTTTTACCAATATTTTCAGAATCAGATTATGAATCAGGGTTCGGCTCCTTGTCTTTGATATCGGCCACCAATGACTGTTTTGAGAGACATTGATCGGTGTTGTGACAGGGGCTTTTGTGGAAATCACACCATTTTCCAGTGTCCTTCTTTGTCTTCCTGTGACCCTTCTTTTCCTGTGGCTTGGAATGGTTTTTGGGAGACTGTTTGTTAGGGATGTCTTTGTCATACTTTGGTTGTTGTGGATTTCTAGATGTGAACTCCTGTTTGTTCTGGTGCTTAAATTTATGCTCGATTTTAATAGCATATCGATAGGCAACACCGAGTGATGAGATGTCCAGAAAGTCCATTTCAGTTTGGATGTATCTATGTAGAGCCACACGGTATTTCAGAACCAAATGTCATTCAGAGTCTTTGATACCCATCTTGGTGTGCAAGGTATGGAAGCTATTGGTGAACTCCGGAACTGATTGGCCCCTCTCTTGCTGCAGTGTGGTCCATCTCATGTACTGGTCCTCATAGTTTCCAACAGGGTAATATTGTTCCTTTACCGCATCCACAAAAAAATCCCAAGTGGGATCATCCCCATATATTCCAGACTCCTATGTGGAAATTTGCTCCCAGTAAGTTTCCCACCAATGTTTGACATGAGGGAGAGCTTTAAGGAGTGCAAAGGTGATCTTTTCTTTGTCAGAAAAATTGTGAACAGAGAAATAACCTTCCAACAGAGTTAACCATTTTTCTAGGGCTTCTGCATCTATCTGTCCTTCAAATACAGGAATATCAAAATTAACTTGTACCTTGAAAGGTGAGGTGCCTCAAAAGTGGTCGCTTGATGAAGATGCACCTGACGCTATCGCCACGCGTTGAAGAATGTGGGAAAAATTCTCCATCATTTCGTCCCTCTGTCGCGTGAGAGCTTGCTCAAGCAACAGATTGATAGGATCGTCTGCTCCATCATTTTTCTTTTCTTCCGCCATTGAGGGTTTATTGGGTGTGCGAGATATATTGTCTTCAAGAGAGACAAGCTGGAGACCCAACTTGCTATACTCGGAACTCATCGGGGACATGCACTGAAAAACGATCAAGAGCAGCCTGCTCTGATACCACTGATCCGGATTATTTTCAGCGCGAAATGAGAGTGGAGATATAATAAAGAAATGCACAAAGATATTGCAGATATTCAATAATATAACAAAAATGTATCAGAGATGCAACCATAAACACAGATATATAGTAATACACGATTTCTATTAATCAAAGAAATTTACAGAAACTGTAAAAATATAGAGTGAAAGACTCGCTAGAATGGTGGCAGCTTATCTCTGAGAAGAGATGTGACGGCTACTCGCATTCGCAAGAAGATGATTACAATGAGGCTCTGAAGGAC
>JZKD02S0433990.1:1388268-1398594 GCA_000966675.3 Picea glauca
TGTGGGCCCCGTTTGGGTAAGTGAGTACATCAACTTCCCGGGGTCGTAACTTTTGCATACGATCTCCGTTTTAGGCGTGTGATAGCTTGTTGGAAAGGTATTGTCGAGGAGATTCGTTTTGGGGGCTCAATCATGCCTTTGGCTATCATTGAGAACCTCGATCTCAAAAAACCTTCATTTGGACCCTCAAAATGGCCCCAGAATTTAAAACCTGCTAAAAATAGTAAATTGCCAAAATGGCCAGAAAACTATTTTGAGCCATTTGGAAAAGGTGGGTGGCCACCGATATCCACCACTTGAGCTTGTTTCTCTCAAGGAAAAAATATATTGCACGCCTAAGGGACCTCTCATGGTAGGAGAAAAGAAAGATGGCGGGACAGGAGATCCCTTCAAAATGTTGCTCGAGGAAGCCTTCATGCAGTAAAGGAATGAGATCAATGATAGTTTTGCACAAATCCTTCGGCTGCTACCAACAGGCGATGCATCTTCCTCAAACGAAGGTGCTTCCCCATTGAAGGTATAAATCAAATTCAATATTCCTATATTTGAAGTTCAGATAGACACAGATGTTGTAGACAAATGGTTGAATATGCTAGAAGAGTATTTCTATGTGCACAACTTCTCAAATAGAGAAAAGATTACTTTTGCGCTCCTCAAAGTCATTCCCTATGTCAAAGATTGGTGGGAACTTTCTATGAGCAGAAGGAAAAAGAGGAACCGTCATTATTTACAGTCATGGTTACCTGGGAGTCCTTCAGGGATGCTATCAAGAAATAATACTACCATGTTGGAAGTTATGATGACCTATACACAAAATGGACCACGCTAGGGCAGGAAAGATACCAAGAATGCCCAATTTCACAAATATTTTCCATACCTTGCACACCAAGCTAGGTATCAAATATTATGAGCGACATCTGGTGCTCAAGTATCACAGTGGTCTACATAGACACATCCAGGATGAAATGGAGTTTCCAGACATCTCATCCTTGGGCCCAACGTACCGATATGCTGACAAAATCGAGTAGAAGCTCAAAAAAAAGACATGGTAATTTGGGCTTGGGAACTCCTCACAGCAAAAGCCAAGAAAGGGCTCCCCAACCCAAAAAACAAAGGATAGGGAAAAGACAAATTGCCTCATGAAAACCAGTCCAAGCCACAAGAAAAGAAGGACACCAGAAAGACAGATAAAGATATCAGGAAGTGGTGCGACTTCCATAAGATCCCCTGGAATAACACTATTGATTGCCACTCAAAGAAGTCATTGGTGGATGAGGTGAAATCCTTTGAATCAAATGTGGTTTTTGAAATTGAGTCAGAACCAGAAAGGGGGAGATAGATCATTGACACAGAACCAAGTGCTACCATTGCTACCACCAAGGAAAAAAATTGAGTGCCTTTTTCATTCATAGATGTGGGTGATGGGTACCCCGTTGCACTTCATCGTTGATAGAGGTAGCCATAAGAACCTCATTTCAGTAGAGGTTGCCAAGAGACTCGCCCTGCTAACAATTCCACACCCACATCCCTACACCATCGGATGGCTCCACCAAGGAGGTGACATCCACGTCAACCAACAATGTCTCCTATCATACAACATCAAGCCCTTCAAAGATGAGGTATTGTGTGAACTTTCCCCTCTCAAAGTTTGTAATGTTATTTTGGGACAACTGTATTTATGGAAACATCATTCTCTATATGAGTCTAGGCCTCATAGTGTTATTACTACTTTGAAAAACAAATTCTATAGGATACCCGAGGCAGTCCCACCTAGTGTTGTTTCCTTGATCTCTACCAAGTAATGCAAAAAGGTCATCTCTTAGATGGGGAAGTTTGTCTTCTTTGTGATTCGTTCTCAGAATGAGCGAAACATCATAGCCACATGCAAGATCTTCGTGACTGACCTCTCCACACAGCAGAAGAAAGTGGATAAGGACTTGGAAGAATACTCGAATATATTCTCCTCACCTATCGGGGTACCTTTGCATTGTCATTTCAAGCACCCCATGGATCTGAACCCCAGTGCATCACTTCCCAATGAGCCAGTTTATCACCGCTCTCTATTAGAGAATGAGGAGATCAAGTGGCAGATCTAAGAATTCTTCATAAGGGGAACATCTGTCCCATCTCATCTCCTTGTGGGAGCCTAATCATGTTGGTACAAAAGAAATATGGAACCTGGCGACTCTGCTTTGATTACAAGACCTTGAATAAAATCACATTTAGAAACCAGTACCTGATTCCCCAAATCAATGAACTCTTTGATAATCTCATGGGGGCCAAATAATTCAGTAAAATTGATCTGAAGTATCGCTACCACTGGGTCTGGATAGAACAGAAAGATGTATGGAAGACTGTCTTCAAGTCAAAGGAAGGTCTTTTTGAATAGTTGGTCATGCCCTTTGGTTTGACAAATTCTCCAGCCACTTTCATGAGGATGATGGAAAATATCCTACAACTATTCATCAAGAATTTTATCAATACTCGTCCTCAAATTAATTGAGAATTGTATCAGTGATTGAGATGGAGTTACGATAGTTTTCCCGATGTTAATTTGAAAAACAGTTTTCTTTGTTGTGCCATGTTGATTGAATATGTTGCGATTATGGTGGAGATGATGGTGCAAGTATGGATCTCAGAAGGCCTGGTTAAGGCCAAAGAAGATGTGGACTATGACTATGTATTAAAGAGAGGGGAGAGTTATGTAAAGTTACTTGAAAACCATTTCTTATTCCAGGTGAAAGCGGGTGTGATTAGTGTTCACTATGTTGTCCAGGACATGGAAATTTATATTGGAGAGAATGAGGAGAATTGTGTATTGAGGGAATGACAAAGTCTTCAACATTTCCCTGACATCCCATCTTCATATAATTTCAGGAGAATATCAGTTTTCAACAATGATATTAAATCTTTGTCGGCAAAGGAGTTGAGATGTCCCAAACTAGTTTCTTTACTCATGGGAAAAAATAAGGTATTGAAAGAAATTCCAGAAGCATTTTTCCTCAACCTCACCTCTTTGAGGGTATTGGCTATTAATGACATATCCATGCAATCATTTCCATCATCATTGTAGCAACTGACATGACTTGAATGGCTCTGTTTAGCTTTCATTGAGATTGAAGATATATCTGAAGACATAGGTAATCTTTCATATCTTCAATTCTTCTATCTTAACTATTGTAAAAATCTAAAATCGTTGCCTTCTAGAATAGGAGAACTTAAAAATCTGAAATATCTCAATCTTCAGGGTTGTAATTCAATGGTAATCCTTGGTGAAATTAGAAACCTACCAAACTGTGAAATTGTGCTTAAATAAATACAAATTTTGATTTGCATGTTAGAAGTTACATGATTATTTTTTAAATGAGTTTAAAATATCATTTTAGTAAGATTGGTTTTATTTTAATTTGTAAATGATTTATTATATAAAATATGAAAAAATAAATTTTAATTTTTTAATTAACATGATTTTCAATTATTTCAAAATATAAGGCCTTTAGGATTTTGTCTAGGTCTTATGGATTTCACTTGATTGTCCTCCCTGTACATTTAGTATAATTTAGCCATCAGAGTTTATCATTATTAATTTTATCAAAGGTGTTGTCTAGTTTTTCTATGAAATGTATTTTTTAGCGGAATCGACTATATAAATTTACACGAATCACTATTTTCTGTTGTTCAAAATCCATTTTTGAATGCAGAAATGGATTCAGCATGTTGAAAAACCTCTAGGACACTCAGATTATACAGAAATAATCACTCAAATCTAACAATCTAACAATTTCTCACTGTATTTTGCCTTAGTCATTTGGTCTTTCATATTGCATGTCTTTCCCACTCCATTATAACAATTTCTCAGTGGATTTGGCCTCATTCATTTGGCCTTTCATATTGCATGCCTTTCCCACTCCATTCATACCTCTAGCCATTTCAACGTAGGACATTTTCGACATAGTGCTTGGTATGATTTAGATTATAAAAGTATTATTGAGATTAATTAAATATATTAGAAAGTATAGAACTTCAAAATTAAAGTAAATTTAAAGAATATATAGGAGCATTTATAGAAATAAAATGAATCATTATTTTCTCAACAAACACAAAAGTGCATAGTGATCACCATCATTGACCAACTTCATTTCAATCCAATTTTTTTTTGAATAATCTTCCTCTTATCTAAGAAATATTGTGTGCAATTGTTGATCCCATTATTCAATTTCTCTATGATTCTAGTCTATACAATACACCTAACCAACCATGCATTCGAGTCAATTTAAGACCCTCTCCATGGCACTTCTTCCCTAATGATTTGAACATTTGTTCCATCCTTAAGTTTCAATCTAATGAGTAATGATTTCTATGACATACATGACCTCTACATTGAATTTTTCAAACATTGTCCCAAAGTCTTAGCAGTTAATGTGGTAGACTTATTAAAGTACATTGTGTCCCATGGCTTCCCACCATCTTGGACATACCACATTATTCATCCAATTTGATATGTTGTGCCCAAGAAAAACACAGTGGGACAACAAAGTTAACGAAATGAGTCAATCTTTGTTATGGAAAAAACATATGAAGTTAGACTATTTAAGAAAACTAGGAAATAAGCATTCAAACAGAATTGATTGGAAGAAATGGAAAATGATACCAATCATATGAAGATGTAAGCCAAGAATTGATAGTGGAGAATCAAAAAGGAAACAAATTGACATATTGATTAGTTTTTTTAGAAATTTGGTCTTCTAAGTCTATAATAAATACCCCGAACAAGGGTGTAATGATTGACAAATTCAATTGCAATGATCGAGAGAGGCGAGACGAATTGAGAGAATCTATAGAAGTTGTTTCTACTCATGCTTAAATACATTCATACATTCTTGATAAATGGTTGGGTGTCTTATTTGCTACATTTTAGTTACAAGATAGCTACGTAACTGATTAGAAGACCTAACTACTTCTTGCTAGCTATTGATAGGAATAAGAAGATGAAGAGACATATGATACTAGGCCAATGGTTCTTGTCCAGTCTTTATTGACTACGCATGTTGTTGTCTGACATGTTTTCTGATGGAATACCTCATGGTAAACCCCTGATTACTTCCTCACTTCGTGGATGGTAAACGAGGTAAACCGTTGGACCTAATTATGGGGCCTAACCCCAAGGGAGAACAAGATATTCGAACACGTGGCCTCATCCTTTGGGGATAGCTTCACGTCTGGCTCAGAACCACTTGAGCTAACCCTTGGGGCTATGATGTTGTCTGACATGTGTTGATTCATCCTTTAAATTAGACATGTAGGATAATAAAAAATACTCATCGAAGGATGCATGAGTTGACTCAGTCAAATAATGTGTTATTCAACTGATTCACGGATCAACTGTGAGGATTCGATCATAAGTTTCAACCAAATAATTTATTGAGAGTAGGTGATAATAAATGGATTCCAATAAAGTCTTTGAATGGATCAAGAATTCCCCCTTATTTGGCAATGGTCACCATTGCTCACTTATGTAGATGAGGGGGACCATTGCCCACTTATGTATATGAGGAAATTTTTGATCCAACTCAATGGTATTGTACAAATTTCCTTTTGATGGGATTTGTCCTTATTTACCCACTTGAAATAAGGGAATTTTTAACATCCTTGTATGGCATTCTTACTATCCAAAAATAGTGTTGATTGCAAGTGGCCCCTGTACATCTAGGTGGATTTCTTCTGGATCTTTACGCTATAACTTAGTCTATTCTAGCAATGGTGGAAAATAGGCTCAAAGAAAATCTATATTGAATATTTGATGTAAACTTAGGTATGGAAAAATACTAAGCTTAAGGGCATTTTCCCCGATTTTCTCAAGCATGGGATAAGGACCATATCAAAAAGGATTTATATTCTTATATGGGCCACTAAAACTTTCTTTCTTCATATGTAACTATAATTGATCCCCAATTTGGAATGAATGAGGAATATGATGCTTGTAATGTCAATCTTTATCTTTTTCACTACCTCAATGCAACATCTATTTTTCTTGTTTTTGAATCTCATAGACCTCATCTTTGAAATTGAGTGCCTTGTTGATTTCATTTTTTTCATAGTTTGTGTCAAAAGAAATAGTCATTCGAATGACTAGGTCAATAAACTCTAAGGGATAAAATCAATAATAGACTTCACATGGACTCTTGTTGATTGAAATTTGTTGAGCTCAGTCATAACTATGTTGGATATATGGGAAAATATTATCCCATGTTTTCTGATTCTTTTCATTGTGCATATGAAGCAATTATACCACCATGTGATTTACAACTTCAGTCTATCCATATTTGTGAGGATGGAATGTTGCCGACATAAATAGTTGTGTGTCAATTTTCTACTAGAGTGTTTTCCAAAAGATGATAACATATATTGATTCATGATTGGTGATGATTGAATACGGTAGACCATATTTCTTCCAAACACGCTCAAAGAAGATTTGAGTAGTTTGTTGAGAAATCATAGTCTTCTTGTAACTAGGTGTAAGGATATCCATTTCAGAAAATCTATTAACCACTACTACAATTKCATMATGTTGGTTCTTKGTGGYAGGATATGTATTYAAGAAATMCATACAAATGGATTCCSTTGGTCAGTCTRGAATAGGAAAGGGTGTATACAAAYTCTATGAAGGATTTGGTGGCTTAGTGATGGCASAAWCMACAYATGACTTGATAWATTTGYCAACATTTAAMTTGAKTGAATTCTATAGAAATAATTCTATAGTACCATAAGATTMTTTKATACTCCAAAGTGACCTATTTGTTTGATGTAGTGTGCATCASATATAATCTTATGCCACTATTCACCTAGATGTACACAAACTTGTCCTAACTTGTAAAGCAAGTTGTCCTTCAAGCGGTAGTGGATGCCAATCAACTTACCTATCTAGATTAGTCAATACACTGAGGAAAAAGTAGTTCCATCTTCATACAATAGAGGCTAAGTAATGGTATCATATCCATGCATACTTAACACTAAAAAGGGAAATGATTGGTGGTCGTCTAAGACAATCAATCGGTGCATTGGATTTTCCTTTTGAATGCTTAATAACCAACTAAAATTACTCTAGGTAACTAATTCACTTGATTTGTCCTATAGTTTGTCAATTATACTATGAAGGAGTGAACAATAYAGGTTTTTGTTTTATATGAATGATAATTTTTTACCTTTAAAGTAATGTCTTGATTGCTTAATTGCTTGTATGATGTCATCAATTCCCTTTTGTAAGCCAAGTACTTACAAACAATATCACTGGAGTTTTTTTAATAGAATGCTATCAGGTGATCTACTTGAGTGATCACTATGCACATATCATAATCTGAAGCGTTAGTCTCAATTTCAAATGGCCAATGTAAATTAAGTAGCTCTAGCAAATTTGGGTCATTTTGCGATGGCTATTTTGACGCTCTTGCGACGTTATGTCGTGGATATTGCGACAAATCTTGAGTCTCCCAAATGTTGTTTCATGTGACGTGGCACTTGCGACGAACCTTTATTAACATCACAAGAGAGATGACAATAGGGATGTTTTCACAATTGCGACAAAAAAAGAAATAACGTCATCAATACGACTAAGTAAAGAATTCATTGAAAGAGCAACACAGTAGGGAAATCGTCGCACACTCGACAATATAGGAAAAGTAAGTGAAACAATTGCGAAAAATAAGCTTTCGAAGAGTTAGTCGCGATTGCAATGAACACAGGGTATATAGAGACAAAATCTCTATACAATTTTTGTGGTTTCTATAGCAAGTTCGTGGAAAAATTTGTACCGGTCGTCACAATTGAGATGAAAACTATTGTGATTTGTATAGCAAATTCATCGCGGAATTTGTTCTTGTCGTCGCAAGTGAGACAAAAAATGTCGTGATTTGTATAGTGAATTTGTCGCAGGATTTATATGGTTCATCGCAATTGAGACGAACACTTTTGTGGCTTGTATAGAAAAATTGTCATAGGATTTCTATAGTGTGTCAAAATTGCGACGAAAACGATTTATTTAAAAAAAAATAAAAATTTTATTTTTGAGCAAAAAAAAATATATTTTATTTTTGAAGAAATGGGGCATGTATTGGAAGAATATTGTAGGCTATGAAGTTCATAATATTCTTGAAAACACTTCACAAAGGGAATTCTCTGAAGTAAATAAGGTATGGGTAGATCGCTCTGCATGTGATCAAGCACCATCTAGTTTTGATTTCAAGAGTACAAATATGGAGTGCCACATCCAATCAAGAGTTACCCTTGGATATTTATAGTTAGTCTATCAATTCATCTCAATAGGCCCTCATCTATATTCAAAAATTCAAGTATGCTATAATAGAGAATGCCTTTTGTTGAAAGAATTATCTGAAGGTCTTATTTTCACATTCAAGGGGGCATTAACCTAGGAGGAAGAATGCTACATTAAATTGGGTTTTTTATGGTTATACTAAAACATATAGAGAAGATGTCTTGTCCAATAAAGACAATTTCTAGTTGTATAATCCCTTAACATAGTGAAAAGAACATATTTTGATGAATGTTGGCATAGGCAAAATTCAATGAGACAACCAAAAGATATATATGTAACAATATGTATTTGATATGGATATGGTATTAAAATAGATAACATATACATATCAAATATATTTATATGTGTGATCTTTACTAAACATATAATTTGTAAGGTTGGTTGAGCTCATCACAAGAGGCACTGAAAAACAAAGCATTCTCTATTCTACTCGAAATTTTTAGGATTTTTATGGATCCCTAAGAAGGTTTGTCTCTAGATACATTCATGCATTTTCATCATAGTTGGTTTTATTAATATTTAAATATTATCCACATTACAAAGCTTGTGGGAATCTTTAAAATGAAGGGCCATTCCATTTATTGGGAATATTTATAAATATCATTCTAAGTCCAAAGCTTGTGGGAATCTAGTTGGGCAAGGCCATGGTTTCTAACATAAGGAGGGTTTTCCTAAGGGGTTAATACTAAGTCCTATCATTGCATTTCTAGATAGGTGAGGACAAGGACTTTATTTGACTTGGGTTGACTTCTCTAAAATGATTCTTCAAGAAAAGTAAGAGAATAAAATGCTCAATGAATTCTTGGAAGGAAAACACTTACTTTATTAAACACAACACACAAATGCACCATTACTCATAATTAGTGATGAAGCAATATACAATGTTCAAGGTGAAAATTTCTAAGTAAAATGTACATATTCATTCACAATATAGTCATAATTTAGCAAATTTCATATGTGCAAGAAGTGCCTCGGGAGCGGATGGAAAATATAGTCACCTATTCCACACCTAAGAAATCTTGTAGCATCTCATGAAACTTAAAAATGTTGCTCTATTAGGTTTTTACGCCCTCAGGAGAAATTGGCCAAGAGTCCCCAAAATGGTTTGGGATGCGACTTGCAACTAGGCATATAATGAATATCGAGACTCGGATTGAGGAACCGTCGAATCCTATGGATTCTTGGGATAGGATTTCATCTGGAGCACCCCTCACTCATGGGTGCCATGCCTCGGAAGTTGCTTTAATCATTGATTTCGACATCTAGTTTTTTTCTCAGTTTGAAGCAATGCATCATTTGGATTAAGGGTAAAATTTATGAAATAATGCCTTGGGAGTAGATGGATAATTTGGTCACCTAGTCCATACCTAAAAAAGATTTTAACATCTCACAGAACTCAAAAATGTTGCTCTGTTAGTCTTTTATGGCCTGAGCGGGAATTGGCCAAGAGTCCCCGAAATGGTTTGGGATGCGACTTGCAACTGGGCATAAAACAAAAACCAAGAATCAGATTGAGGAACTGTCGTCTCTGTTGGATTCCTGGAATAGGATTTTAGCTAAATCACCCCTCACTACCGGTTCCAACCCTCAGAAGTTGTTTTTTCATCGATTTCAATAACTAGTGCTTTGCTTAGTAAGAAGCAATGCAACAGTTGGATTTAGGGGTCCAATTTACGAAACCATGCCTCGAGAGTGGATAGACAATGTGGTCACCTAGTCCATGCCTAAACAAGCATGCAAATACTCATGGATCTCAAAAATGTTGCTCCGTTAGGCTTTTATGCCACGAGGAGGAATTGTGCAAGATACCAGATATATAAAATATGCAGAACAGAAACGAAATGCTAGAAATAACAGAATAACAGTGAAATATCCAGCATACTCTTCACAATACACAGAAATGATATACGAAATAGCAACAGAAATAGCACTTGAACAGAAATAGCACTTGATTCAGATAGCAATGTTCACAGGCCTCTTCGAGGGGGCAACCTCCA
>JZKD02S0433990.1:1405325-1420022 GCA_000966675.3 Picea glauca
GTCTTCTTACATCCGCCTTATTCTATTTTATTGAAAGGTCTTATTAATATTGACCTTTATTACATCCGAATACATTAATCTACCTATGTGCGGGTTAGGACCTTAACAAATTGCCAAGAGTCCCCAAAATGGTTTGGGATGCGACTTGCAATTGGGTATAAAATGAAAACGGAGACTCGGATTGAAGAACCATAGACTTTGATGGATTCCTAATATATGATTTCATCTAGAGCACCCATCACTCTCTGGTGCCATGCCTCGAAAGTTTCTTTACTCATTGATTTCGAGAACTAATGTTTTGCTCAGTTTGAAGCAAACCAACACTTGGATTAAGGGGTCCAATTTACGAAACTGTTCCTTGGGAGAAGATGGAAAATATAATCACCTAGTCCATGCCTAAACAAAACTCAAAAATGCTACCACGTTAGGTTTTTATGCCCTCAAGAGCAATTGGCCAAGAGTCCCCGAAATGGTTTGGGATGTGACTTGCAACTGGGCATATAATGAATACTGAGACTCGTATTGAGGAACTGTCGACTCTGATGGATTCCTGGGATAGGATTTCATCTAGACCACCCCTCACTCACAAGTTCCATGCCTCAAAAGTTGCTTTAATCATTGATTTCGACAACTAGTGTTTTTCTCAGTTTGAAGCAATGCAACATTTGGATTAAGGTTCAAATTTATGAAACAATGCCTCAGGAGAGGATGGATAATTTGGTCACCTAGTCCATGCCTAAACAAGCTTGAATCATCTCATGGAACTCAAAAATGTTGCTCCGTTAGTCTTTTATGCCCTGAGCGGGAATTGGCCAAGAGTCTCCGAAATGGTTTGGGATGGGACTTGCGATTGGGCATAAAATGAAAATTGAGACTCGTTTTGAGGAACCGTCATCTCTGTTGGATTCTTGGCATAGGATTTTATCTAGAGAACCCCTCACTCCCATTTCCAACCCCTCAGAAGTTGTTTTTTTCATCGACTTCCATAACTAGTTCTTTTCTTAGTAAGAAGCAATGCAACATTTGGATTTAGGGGTCCAATTTACGAAACCATGCCTCAGGAGAGGATGGACAATGTGGTCACCTAGTTCATGCCTAAAAAAGCATGGAAAATCTCATGGAGCTAAAAAATGTTGCTTCGTTAGGCTTTTATGCCCCAAGGATGAATTGCCAAGAGTCCCCAACATGGTTTGGGATGTGACTTACAACTGGGCATAAAACGAAAACAGAGACTCGGATTGAGGAACCATCGACTTTGATGGATTCCTTGGATAGGATTTCAACTAGAGAACCCCTCACTATTGGGTCTCATGCCTCAGAAGTTTCTTTACTCATTCATTTCGAGAACTAGTATTTTGCTCAGTTTGAAGCAAACCAACATTTGGATTAAGGGGTCAAATTTACAAAACTGTGTCTTGGGAGAGGATGGAAAATATAGTTACCTAGTCCATGCCTAAAAAATCTTGCAACATATCATGGAACTCAAAAATGCTGCTCCGTTAGGTTTTTATGCCCACAGGAGCAATTGGCCAAGAGTCCTCGAAATGGTTTGGGATGCGACTTGCAACTGGGAATATAACGAATATCGAGACTCAGATTGAGGAACCATTGACTTCAATGGATTCCTGGGATAGGATTTCATCTAGAGCACCCCTCACTCATGGGTATCGTGCCTCAGAAGTTTCTTTAATCATTGATTTCAACAACTAGTGTTTTTCTCAGTTTGAAGCAATGCAACATTTGGATTAAGGGGACAATTTATGAAACCATGTGTCGGGACAAGATGGATAATTTGGTCACCTAGTCCATGCCTAAACAATTTTGCAGCATCTCATGAAACTAAAAAATGTTGTGCCATTAGTGTTTTATGCCCTGAGCGGGAATTGGCCAAAAGTCCCTAAAATGGTTTTGGATGCAACTTGCAACTAGGCATAAAACAAAAACCGAGACTCGGTTTGAGGAACCATCATCTTTGTTAGATTCCTGGCATAGGATTTTAGCTAGAGAAACCCTTACTCTCGGTTCCAACCCCTCGAATTTTTTTTTTCATCAATTTCGATAACTAGTGCTTTTCTCAGTAAGAAGCAATGCAACATTTGGATTTAGGGGTCCAATTTACGAAACCATGCCTCAGGAGTAGATGGAAAATGAGGTCACCTATTCCATGCCTAAACAAGCATGCAAAATCTCATGGAACTCAAAAATGTTGCTCCATTAGGATTTTATGCCCCGAGGATGAATTGCCAAGAGTCCCCGAAATGGTTTGGGATGCGACTTGCAATTGGGCATAAAATGAAAATTGAGACTCAAATTGAGGAATTGTTGACTTTGATGGATTATTGGGATAGGATTTTAGCTAGAGCACCCATCACTCTGGGGTTCCATGCCTCGAAAATTTCTTTACTCATTGATTTCGAGAACTAGTGTTTTGCTCAGTTTGAAGCAAACCGAGATTTGGATTAAGGGGTCCAATTTAAAAAACCATGCCTCAGGAGAGGATGAAAAATATAGTCACCTAGTCCACACCTAAACAATCTTGCAACATCTCACAGAACTTAAAAATGTTGCTCCATTAGGTTTTTATGCCCTCAGGAGCGATTGGCCAAGAGTCCCTGAAATGGTTTGGGATGCGACTTGCAACTGGGCATATAATGAATATCGAGACCCGGATTGAGGAATCGTCGACTCTGATGGATTCATGGGATAGGATTTCATATAGAGCACCCCTCAATCATGGGTATCATGCCTCAGAAGTTTCTTTAATAATTGATTTCGACAACTAGTGTTTTGCTCAGTTTGTAGCAGTGCAACATTTGGATTAAGGGGACAATTTACGAAACCATACCTCGAGAGAGGATGGATAATTTGGTCACCTAGTGCATGCCTAAACAAGCTTGCAGCATCTCACGGAACTCAAAAATGTTTCTTTGTTAGTCTTTTATGCCTTGAGCGGGAATTGGCCAAGAGTCCCCGAAATTGTTTGGGATGCAACTTGCAACTGGGCATAAAATGAAAACTGAGACTCTGTTTGAGCAACCGTCATCTCTGTTCGATTCCTAGCATAGAATTTTAGCTAGGGAACCCCTCACTCCCAGTTCCAACCCCTCGGAAGTTGTTTTTTTCATCGATTTCGATAACTAGTGCTTTGCTCAGTAAGAAGCAATGCAACATTTGGATTTAGGGGTCCAATTTACGAAACCATGCCTCAGGAGCGAATGGAAAAAATGGTAACCTATTCCATGCCTAAACAATCTTGCAAAATTTCATGGAGCTCAAAAATGTTTCTCCATTAGGCTTTTATTCCCCGAAGATGAATTACCAAAAGTCCCTGAAATGGTTTGAGATGCTACTTGCAACTGGGCATAAAATGAAAATCAAGACTTAGATTGAGGAACCGTTGACTCTGATGGATTCCTAGGATACGATTTCAGCTAGAGAACCCATCACTCCTAGGTGCCATGCCTCAGAAGTCTTTTTACTCATTGATTTTGAGAACTAGTGTTTTGCTCAGTATGAAACAAACCAACATTTGGATTAAGGGGTCTAATTTATGAAACCTTGCCTCGGGAGAGGATGGAAAATATAGTCACCTAGTCCACACCTAAAAAATCTTGCAACATCCCATGGTGACGCCAACCGCACTCCTCAAAGCACGACCACTCTCCTCAGGACCTTCTTTCACTCATGGCCCGAAGAAATCAATGGTTCTTCTATTTCCCAATCGGGAAATCTGCACCCCACAGGTTCTCCTCACCTGCGATCCTCTCTTCTTGCTTTCGGAGGACCAGAATTCGCGACCTCGTTACTCGCAATATCAACCCTTTGGTTTTCCAACCTCTGATATCCGAGGTGCCAAAGCTCCAAGGCGCACGTGTGACTTGACTCGTCCACACCCATCACTTCTCTCGGGACTTCCGTGCGATAACTACCCCGCCCCTCACAACTTCGCTACCCGTTAGTTTAAATAACACCCCTCACTGCCCCCGAGGTTCGCGGTGCCAATACGCCGATATTCTCCTATCGGGATTTCGCTACCTCATGTCCTCACGATCTGACCCTCCCAATATTTGGGTTTTCAACTTACGAGCCCTGAGCTCACGAGACCTCCGATCTCTGCCACCTGTCTTGAACTCACCCCTATGGCCCACGTGACTTACATCACTATCGGGATATCGCTCCTTGCGACTTCGCAACTACCGTTAACAACTCTTCGACACTTTTCTCATGAGATCCCGATAGGCGATCTCACAAATAATACAACGACCCCAGCTGACTTTTATCAACGCTCTGCCCTTCCTGAGCTTAGAAATTCTCTGTACTACATAGTAACTTCCTTGCACCTCCGCAAGATCCAACGGCCCTCGGATTCTCGTGACTTCTTCTCGGAGAATTCTGACTGTCCGTTCTTCCTAATGAAATCCCCAAAATGATGAGACGCTCTTCCACGAAACTCGTCACCCTGTACGCGAGTCTTCAATGCCTTCTCGAATGCTTCGATGCACAACCTCTCTGTGCAATCCTTCGACAAATTTGAAGGCCTACTCCTCCTGAACTTGTTCTCAACTTCTCAAGTCCTTTTGAGAACTTCTTTTGCGCACTCCTTGCGGAAAATCTTCAACAATGTCTAAGTGTCAGAGTCTTTCGACCCTGCGCACTCCTGCAGCAGTAGTCTTTCAGTAATTTTCTCAGAATCGCAACTCTGAGACTTCCCTTGGCCTACGCACTCCTTGCATGACATGGTGCCTACCTGCACTTTCGATGAAATGAGAACAAAAGCCTTCTCTAATTAAACCCTGCAGTCACGCATTCCTTGTGGACAAATTCAACTGCACTCCTTGCAGAAATCTCCTGGCTTACTTAGAGAAACAATTGAAACTCATTCTATCTCCCTCTCAGACTTCAATTCAACCATGAAATCACATACACAGCACATAAAAGCAAATGTATGACAGGAAGCAAATATTCATGAGCATAACATCAACACACAGAGAATAGACACATAACCATGGAATTGAATCAAAGATTTCTTCTATTAATTCAATATCTATACATGGATGTTCTCTACACAGTTCTCTGCTTGCTCTTCTCTTCTTTCTCCTGCTCTCAATTATTTCATCTAATCTTACAACAATACAATGAGGGTGTCTATATCCGTTTTCCCTCTCGAATTCTAAACTATCAAATCTAGATTTAAATATTCTATCTACCAGCATTAACTATCTTAAATGCCTCATCTACCTAAGGATGAGAGCTATCCGCTCAAGGTCCGTTACAATACAAATGCGTCATCTCTTAAATGAATCATTTAAGATCACGCAATAATCCCAAAGTGTCTACAAAAAATTGTGCTGGCTTATCCTGCTGTCTCCCGCTCGATGTGCTGGCTCACTTGATGTATTGACAATGCTCCTGCATCATACTCCTCATCTTGAAAATTTTCATGGGCTCCTATCCATGAGCTCTTGCATGGTCTGTCCATACTTCTGTATCTCTGCTTCTGTCTCCTAGCTGGCATCCTCTACTGGGTGGTTCTTCCACTTGACCAGGTACTCAAAATAATGCTTTCGCCTGGTTTTCTTACCCACTCGCTTGTCTAGTATGCACTCCATCTGTGGCTTCTCTGCAACTGGCAATTGTTTCGTCCACTCGATCACTAGCTGCTCAGTTCCAGTCTCAGCTTCTCTAGCTCTGTATGGGTATAAATCTGCAATGTTAAATATCAGAGATATTCCGATGCCATCCGGCAACTCAATATCATAAGCATTCTCTCTGGATTTTCTCAAGACCTTGCATGGTCCAATTTTCTTCATTTTCATCTTATTGTATGTTCCCCTCGGGAAACTTTCTTTCCTTAAGTGTGCTAGAAATAGATCACCAACTTCAAACTAAAGTTGTCTCTTCCGATGATTGGCTCTGCGCTTTTACTCCTGATTGGAGTCTATCAATCGCTGCTTCACCTTGCCGTGAAGTTCTTTCATTGCTTCAGCGAACTCTTCTGCACTAGCGCTGCTAGTTGCAGTCTGTTCTGAATCCTGCAGTTCATAAATTCCTCTCGGCTGCATCCCATATACAACCTGAAATGGACTTCTACCTGTACTCCGATTCACTGAATCGTTGTATGCAAACTCCGCCCGTGGCAATATGTTATCCCAGCTGCTATGGTGCTCTGTAACCAAGCTTCTCAGCAAGTCTCCTAGACTTATGTTCACCACCTCTGTTTGTCCATCCAGCTGCAGATGATAAGTTGAACTAAATGCCAAGTTAGTCCCTAGCTTCTTCCATAAGGTCCTCCAAAAATTCCCTATGAATTTCATGTCTCTATCCGAAACTATGCTTTTCGGAAATCCATGAAGTCGAATGACCTCCTTGAAAAAAAAATTCGCGATATGAGTCGCATCGCTGGTCTTCTAGCATGGGATAAAATGTGCCATTTTAGAAAACCTATCCACCACCACAAAGATGGAATCAACACCTCTCTGCATCCTCGGCAAACCCAATACAAAATCCATGCTGATCGCCTCCCATGGCCTCTCTGGTATGGGCAATGGCTGATAAAAACCTGCATTCTGCTTTCTCCCCTTCAAATGATGACAAATCCTGCACCTGTCAACAAATCGCTTGACATTTTCTCGCATCCCTGTCCAAAAATATGATTCCCTCAACTTTGCGAAAGTTTTTTCATGGCCAAAATGCCCTGCTAAGCCTCCGCTGTGTTTTTCTTTTAGCAAATTCTCTGTCATGGAGCAATTAGGAATGCATAGTTGATTGCCTCTAAACAGCAATCCCTCCTGGATCATATAATCTATCCAAGGACTCTGATCTCTGAGAACTGGATTCTCAACTACTTCATACGCTTCTCCGAAATATGCGTCTCCTGCGTACATGTCCCTGAGATTTTCAAAACCCAATGCTTTGACTCGGAACTCCTGTGGCAACGAACACTTCCTTCTCAAAGCATAAACCACTTTGTTAGAAGTACCCGAAATATGCTTAATCACAAACATGAAATTCTGCATATACTCTACCCATTTTGCATGCTTCTGATTCAACTTCTCTTGTTGACTCACAAACTGCAATGCATGATTATCACTATACAGTACAAATTCTTTTGGGACCAAGTAATTCCTCCACTTCTTCAACGCCTGTATGATAGCATAAAATTACTTATCATACGTGGAGTATTTTAATTTCACCTCATCCAGCTTCTCACTGAAATATGCATCTGGTCAGTCCTCCTGACTTAATACCGCTCCTATAGCATACCCGCTCACATCACATTTCACCTGAAATGTCTTCTGGAAATCCGGCAACACCAACACTGGTCGTTATGTGATCTTCCGCTTCAACAGATTGAATCTCTTCTCAACCTCTGTTGTCCAATGAAAAGACTTATGTCGTTTCTTTACTGTGTCCATCATCTCCACGCTAATTCCACTGAAATTCCTGATGAATTTTCGGTAGAAACTAGCCAAACCGTGGAAACTCCTCACCTCGAAAACATTTCTCGGTGATGGCCAATTCTTGATCACTTCCACTTTACTCGGATCCATCTTTAGTTCATTCGCCGATATGACAAAACCCAAGTAAATGAGCTCTTTCTTCATAAATGAAGATTTCTTCATATTGATCAACAACTTCTCTTGCTGTAGCTTTCTCATCACAATGGCCAAATGTTTCAAATGTTCAACCTTCATCTTACTGAAGATCAGTATATCGTCCAGATATACGACTACAAATTTCCCAATGAATTCCTTCAGGACTTCATTCATCAATATCATGAATGTGCTCGGCACATTTGTCAACCCAAACGACATGACTAGCCATTCATACAAATCTTCGTTTGTCTTGAATGTTGTCTTCCATTCATCACCTTCCCTCATGCGAATCTAGTGATATCTGCTCTTCAAGTCAATTTTTGAAAAATAATTTTCCCCACTTAGGCAATCCATCAGATCATCCATTCTTGGCAGTGGAAACCTGTACCTGATGGTTATTTTATTGATCGCTCTTGAATCAGTGCACATTCTCCAACCTCCATCTTTCTTTGGACTCAGTACCATTGGAACAGCACATGGACTCAAGCTTTCCCTGACCAATCCTTTTTCCATCAACTCCTGGACCTGCCTCTTGACCTCTTCATTTTCCTATGGCATTAACCTGTATGCAGCTTTGTTCGGAAAACTAGCTCCTGGTATGAGGTCTATATGGTGACTCACACTCCTCATCAGTGGCAACGAACGAGGTAATTCGTCCAATATGATGTCAGCGAACTCTCTCAACAATTCCTGAATCTCATCCGGTAAGTCATCCACTCTTGTGCTAGTCAAGACAATCCTTGGCTTCCTGACAACAAAGAATTGTGGATCTTCCTCCTTCTCCATCTCTATGAGAAGTTCCTTCCCACTCATGAGAAGTATCGTGTTGCTTACTTCTGGTTTCACCTCCTTACCCTTTATTGGAAGCAACCTGTGTGTCCTCCCATCCTTTTCTAAAGTATATTTGTTCATCCTCCCATCATGAACCACATTTCGGTCATATTTCCATGGTCTACCCAGCAATAGATGACATACATCCATGGGAATGACATCACATAAGACCTTATCATTATATCCCCCGATCTTGAATTCAACCAAGCACTGTTTGGTGACACTCACCTGATGCCCCTTCTATAGCCATGAAACTTTATATGGACTCGGGTGATCAGTTGTCTCCAGCTCCAGCCTTTCCACTATATCGATTGAAATGATATTGTCTGTGCTTCCACTGTCCACAATAACCTTGCATTTCCAGTCCTTGGTTTTGCAAGCTATCCTGAACAGTCTGGTCCTTTGAGATGATTCCTCCACCTCTTTCCCAGGTGTCAAAAGAACTTTACGCATCATCAATGACCTTCCACCTTCTGTGTCTTCATTCTCAACATAACGCCTCTGCACTTCAGCAATGTGAGCTTCTCCACTATCCTTCTTTTTCTCTGGACACTCAAATGACTTGTGCCCATCCTTTCCACATGTGAAGCATGTGATTACTCCACCTCGGCCTCTTCCCCTACATCTGGTACGAGGAAAAGTGTTTGCGTCAGCATAATATCCTCTCTGCTCATTATGCTGTCCTCTTTTCTCAGCATATTGTTGTCCTCGCTGTGAGGTTCCGCCTCTCTCAATCTTACCCTGATGTTTCTTCCATTCCTCCTTGGGCTTCTGGTATTTATCCTGGGAAACTGCCTTGCCTCTGGGCTTATTTCTGCCTCACCCTCGCTGACCTTGCTTACGGCTCAGCTTCTCTTCGGCTTTCAGAGCCATCTGATAAGAATCCTCCACCGTCCTGATGGTAACCATGCTTAATTCATCCTGAATGTCATATATCAGACCATTCAGATATCTGGCAACTTTCTCATCATCACTCTCCCGATGACCTGCTCTGATGTTCAGTCGATAGAATTCCTCAGTGTATTCTTTCATTGTCATCAGCTTCTGTCTCAGGTTCTGCATCCTCCTGAACAGATTAATTTGGTAGTCCCTTGGGATGAACTTTTCCTTCATCTTCGCAATCATTCGATCCCAGCTTTTGATCTTCTACTTGCCTTTGCAGCGTCTGTCAACTTGTATCTCGTCCCACCACAATGTTGCATGTCCCTTCAATTTCGTGACAACATGCCTAACCTTTTTATCTTCTTCGATATCCTCATAATCGAAGTAGGTATCAAGAGATCTAATCCAATCCAGAAGCTCTTCTGCATCCAGACTTCCTTCATAAGATGGAATGTCCATCTTTGTCTTTGAACTCATCCGGGCGATATCCTTGATCAATCGCTCATTGGCTGCATCTTCGGTGGCAACTTCTCCTTGTTGTTCAACCTCAACCTCTCCTTCGGAGTCGCTCAGATCTCCAGCACTGGCTGTGTGTCTCTGCACTACCTCCATATCTTCCAATCTCACTCGGAGATCACATATCTTCCGCTCCATTTTTGGATTCTGGGCTTGTCTCCCTCTTCCTCTCTGATTTCCCCTATCCTCTGGATCGGGTGATTGTCTTTCTCTCCTCGGCGGCATGGTGCAATTTTCCTTTCTTCTCTGCTACATAAAGCAAATAACTTCCCACTCCGATACCACTTGACGCCAACCACACTCCTCGGAGCATGACTGCTCTCCTCAGGACCTTCTTTCACTCACGGCCAGAAGAACTCAATGGTTCTTCTATTTCCCAATCGGGAAATCTGCACCCCATAGGTTCTCCTCACGTGCGATCCTCTCTTCTTTCTTTCAGAGGACCGGAACTCGTGACCTCATTACTCGTGATATCAACCCTTTGGTTTTCCAACCTCTGATATCCGAGGTGCCGAAGCTCTGAGGCGCACATGTGACTTGACTCGTCCACACCCGTCACTTCTCTCGGGACTTCCGCGTGATCACTACCTCGCCCCTCACAACTTCGCTAATCGTGAGTTTAAATAACTTCCCACTCTGCTCTCGAGGTTCGAGGTGCTGATACATCGATATTATCCTATCGGGATTTCGCTACCTCGCATCCTCACGATTTGAACCTCCCAATATTTGGGTTTTCAACTTACGAGCCCCGAGCTCGCGAGACCTCCGATCTCCACCACTTATCTTGAACTCACCCCTGTGGCCCACGCGACTTACGTCACTGTCAGGATATCGCTCCTCGCGACTTCACGACTCCCGTTAACAACTCTTCGACACTTTTCTCACGAGATCCCGATAGGAGATCTCACGAATAATACAACGACCCCAGCTGAATTTTATCAATGCTCTTCCCTTCCTGAGCTTAGAACTTCTCTGTACTACATAGTAACTTCCTTACACCTCCGCAAGATCCAACGGCCCTCGGATTCTCACGACTTCTTCTCGGAGAATTCTGACTATCCGTTATTCCTAATGAAATCCCCAAAATGACAAGATGCTCTTCCACGGAACTCATCACCCTGCACGCGAGTCTTCAACACCTGCTTGAACGCTTCGATGCGCAACCTCTCTGTGCAATCCTTCGACAAATTTGAAGGCCTAATCCTCCTGAACTTGTTCTCGACTTCTCAATTCCTTTTGAGAACTTCTTGTGTGCACTCCTTGCAGAAAATCTTCAACAATGTCTAAGTTTCGAAGTCTTTTGACCCTGCGCACTCTTGCAGTAGCAGTCTTTCAGTAATTTGCTCAGAATCGCAACTCTGAGACTTCCCTTGGCCTGCGCACTCCTTGCACGGCATGGTGCCTACCTACACTTTCGATGAAATGAGAACAAACGCCTTCTCTAATTAAACCAGTCATGCACTCCTTGCAGACAAATTCAACTGCACTCCTTGCAGGAATCTCCTGGCTTACTCAGAGAAACAATTGAAACTCATTCTATCTCCGTCTTAGACTTCAATTCAACCATGAAATCACATACACAACACATAAAAGCAAATGTATGACAGGAAGCAAATAGTCATGAGCATAACATCAACACACAAAGAATAGACACATAACCATGGAATTGAATCAAATCTTTCTTCTATTAATTCAATATTTGTACATGGATGTTCTCTACACAGTTCTCTGCTTGCTCTTCTCTTCTTGCTCCTGCTCTCAATTATTTCATCTAATCCTACAACAATACAATGAGGGTGTCTATATCTATTTTCCCTCTCGAATTCTAAACTATCAAATCTAGACTTAAATATTCTATCTACCAGCATTAACTATCTTAAATGCCTCATCTACCTAAGGACGAGAGCTATCCGCTCAAGGTCCATTACAATACAAATGCATCGTCTCTTAAATGAATCATTTAAGATCACGCAATAATCCCAAAGTGTTTACAAAAAATTGTGCTGGCTTATCCAGCTATCTCCCGCTCAATGTGTTGGCTCTCTTGATGTATTGACGATGCTCCTGCATCACATGGAACTCAAAAATGATACTATGTAAGGTTTTTATGCCATGAGCGGGAATTCGCCAAGAGTCCCCGAAATGGTTTGGGATGTGACTTGCAACTGGGTATAAAATGAAAATCGAGACTCGGTTTGATGAACCGTCATATCTGTTGGATTCCTGGCATAGGATTTTAGCTAGAGCACCCCTCACTCCTGATTCCAACCCCTTGGATTTTGTTTTTTTCATCAATTTTGATAATTAGTGATTTTCTCAGTAAGAAGCAATGCAACATTTGGATTTAGGGGTCCAATTTACGAAACCATGCCTCAGGAGTGGATGGAAAATGTGGTCACCTATTCTATTCCTAAAAAAGCATGCAAACTCTCATGGAGCTCAAAAATGCTGCTCTGTTAGGCTTTTATGCCCAGAGGAGGAATTGCCAAGATTCCCTGAAATGGTTTGGGATGCGACTTGCAACTAGGCATAAAAGGAAAACCGAGACTCAGATTGAGGAACCGTCGACTCCGATGGATTCCTGGGATAGGATTTCAGATAGAGCACTCCTCACACCCAATTCCAACCCCTCCGAAGTAGTTTTTTTCATCGATTTTGATAACTAGTTCTTTTCTCAGTAAGAAGCAATGCAACATTTGGATTTAGGCACCAATTTACGAAACCATGCCTTGGGAGTGAATGGATAATTTGGTTACCTATTCCATGCCTAAGAAAGATTGTATCATCTCACAGAACTCAAAAATGTTGCTCCGTTAGTCTTTTATGCCTTGAGAGGGGATTAATGAACCGTCATCTTTGTTGGATTCCTGGCAGAGGATTTTAGCTAGAGAACCCCTCACTCCTGGTTCACACCCCTCACTCTCGGTTCACTACTAATTCATGATTGGATTCTATCTTCCCTAAACATTAGTTTTGAGGCTGCATGTATTAATTTCCAAGAGTTTGGGAGAATGTTGGGAGAAAGAAGAGGAACCTCACTTATTTTCGAGAAAAGGGACACAACACTCCCTATTGTAGGGGAAGGCTAGTATAAGAAGTAGCATTTACCAGATAGAGGGGGGATAAAAGTAGCATTTGACCACTAATTCTAGAACGGGATCATCCTTTTTAAGAAGGACAAGGACTAGAATATCTTCAAGGGAATTTTATATATTTCCATCAAGGACATGGACAATTTTGATGTGGACAATTTTGCATGGAGGCATTTCTCCCGGACCTCTTCATGAAAGATTGGGAATCTATGGTGCATGTACAAATATGTGAGATGTGGGTTTATGATAATATTTTGAATTTTCCATTAACATTCTCTATTGACTTTGTGTAAACCATTCCATTTGGTGTTTGTTGCACTAAGTGTAAAGAACAATGTTGGATAATTATAAGACGTAAGTTAGGTATGAGCTATTTGTTACCTCTTTATTACCTTTTTCGTTTAATTGTATCCATATTTTGTATTGATCAAATGAGGAATTAACCCAGAACTGATGCCATTAGACACAAACTCAATCTTAAGGCCAACTAAGGAGAAAAAACAACACACACTAATTAATCTAGGAGTCAAGCATGCAAACAAACCTTCTCACAAAGAAGCGCTAGTTGGTGATGGAATCCAACATCATAGAATTGATGCACAAAGGGGCTGAGTTTAAGCAGGTGGAAAAGTTACGTTGACAACCTACTTAACAAACTAAATCCCTAGTGCAAGTTACCTCACCAAGCAGTGGGAAACCCTCCAAGGAGTCCAAGTGAGTCTAGCCAGCATTGATCCCAGGTACAACACCACATTCCCTGTGCTATCTCCTTGTGTAGGAAGTCTAAAATATTATGGCCTCTATGGTACCACCTACTCTACCAATGCAGAGGGGGGACAGTCGACAGTCGACACCAAGACCAACAAAGCAGGGTTGATTACTCTGAGGTCCCCAATGCAACCTCGTGATTGACCCTTGTGTTAGAAAGGATTCCCAAAGTCAATAATATAGCAACTGGATTTCACTCCCTAACTCAATGCTTTATGTTTGTTTAGAATCTTTGGAAATTTATTCTCACAACATTATTCCAAAACTCTACACCTAAGTTAAGATGGGTTTGAAGATCCCTAGAAAAGTTGCTAGATAAATTTTAATTAGCGCTTGATTTTAGGCTGTTGTTACTCCAAGGAGTGGTTGTGAAACTAATGGCATTTTGACTTGACTCTTTAAACCATGCAAGAGGAAAATGCAATGCAATAAATTCAACTTCGATGAAAACTAGCGATGGGAAGGTGCAAGAGGTTTTAAGAAAATAAATAATTTCTTGATAGATTACTATGTGTGTAGTTCTGCAAAATGACCCAAATTTTAAAAATACCATGCAAATGTCATAGTTCACTTAGTACACCTATAAGCCTACTTGGTTCCACGTATCTTGTTGAGGTAGAGGATTTCATGGCATATTTTTTGATCGATGATGCAATTCTTGATGTTGCATGGTGTCTTGTTGAGTTTGGGCATGGCATTAGTTTCATTCATATTTTTGGGCATCTTCACATTTCCCAATGTAATTCACATTTATTGAGGTAATTCATGATTCCCAAAGCATTGATAAAAAATAAAATTGGCTAKTCTTGGTTAACCAAAGCTTCTCATGCCTTGGCACATTCCAAATTTATGAAAGCTCACCTTATTAACTCATTTTGAAGCATCTGTCACATCAATTGATGAGATTTCCACCTTGGAGTTTGCGTGAAGGTTTCATTTGGCATGTGTGGGTTTGTTCAACCATCCACTGAATTGGAGAGGACATTGGAATGATTTAAGGAGGGTGATTACAC
>JZKD02S0433990.1:1461391-1488692 GCA_000966675.3 Picea glauca
TTTTGATGATACAATGCCTTAAACTTCTCCATTTCTTTTATGGTTTTTACTATCTCTTCTTCTAAGGATTCACACCTCGCTTTCTTCTCTGACAATTGTTGTTTCAATATGTCTTCTATTTTCTTTGCCTCTTCTAAATCCACTTTTAGTAGAGAAAAGTTTTCATCAGGTTTTTTACCATTCATTTTAAATTGCATCAACAATTGTTTTTGTTTTATCTTCTTACATCTAAGTCTGTCAATTTCTTCTAAAGAACTGATTAATTCACCTTCCATATCCACCACAGCGTCTTCATCATCCATTTCACCTACTATGTGCTCATCATCAAGATCTCCCATAGCCATAAGCATAAAATCATTCACTTTGTCTTCACATGATGAATCACTATCTATGTATTCTGAGGAATTGTCATTATTTGCACACAAACTTTTCTTTTTACTATATTTCTTGAATTTGTACTTCTTTTCATCATCAGAGTTCTAGTCCTTTTTCTGATGGGGACACTTATATGCAAAATGACCTATCTTACCATAGTTAAAACATTTGAAGGGAAGCTTACCTTGACATTTTCCTGATCCTTTCTTTAACCTTCTCACAATTTTTTCCTCAATATCATCTAAATCTGAATCAGTATTCTTGTTTTCTTTAAAAGATGCTTCTCTAGTAATGGATTTATCTTTGTTGATTCTTATTTCATATGCAGTTAAAGTTCCTAGGAGTTGATCAATGGACATAGTTTTAAGATCATTTAGTTCTTCTGTTGCAAAGACTTTTGGATTAAATTTATCAAGCAAAGATCTTAAAATATTCTGAACTATAATTGATTCTTCAATGGTCTCACCAAGACCCTTCATGGCATTCATAAGTTCTTCAACTCTTAAAAAATACTTGCTAACTGTTTCATCCTCATTCATCTTTAGTTGTTCAAACTTCAACCTAAATGTTTGAAGTTTGGCATCTTTTACTTTCTCATTTCCTTCATAGCTACTAATAAGTTTATCCCACATTTCCTTGGTAGTTTGAAGATGCATCACCTTTACAAACTCGGCTTCTACAAGTCCATTCAATATAGCATTCATTCCCTTAGCATTAAATCTAAATTCTAACTTATCATCCTTGGAAGCCAGCACAACAGGCTTTGTATATCTAGTCTCTACTACATCCCAAACATCAGCACCTGAGGCCATTAGGTATGTTCTCATTCTAACCTTCCAAAAGGAAAAATTTGTTCCATCAAGAGGAGGCTTACTGGCTGAAGTCCCTTCATGAGTTTTCATGTTTAAGCTTATAGATCTACCTTTAAATAAAAGGAACCTGCTCTGATACCAATTGTTGAAATTACTAAGACAACTGAGAGGGGGTGTGAATCAGTTGTTATTGCGCTTAAACAATTTTAAGTCTATTAAACCATTATTAATCTTTCTTCAAGTGATCATCAATATTATATAATATATGGACAACATAAATAATGAGCATCAGTCACACATAAGATATACATAGAGACATATTTTCACGAAGAAACCCATAAAGGGAGAAAACCTCTTCTTCTTCGAAATGATAGGCAGTCTTTTAAGTTCTGTACATCATCTATGTTTGAGCACCAACTAAAGGTGAGTCTACTACCTCTATTTTATAAGATCCAACTTGTTGAGAGCACCAACTCTCTAGTTTCTCTTGCACCGAATAGAATGAAGCAACAACTCCCTTCCAGCACCAATTGGATGGAAGCACCAACTTCCAGTCACACAGTCACCGACCTATATAACAAAAAACAACAGTTCTCCCTTGCACCACCCTGTAACCCTGGCTTTTTTGGCTACAACCAGATGGAATCTACAACTCCCTGTGTTCAAGCACCCACTTGAACCTTTGAGGACAACAATCCTCCCTAGCACCTCCCTACCACCCTAATTATAAATAAATGATTGAATAACCAACAACACAGATAAATCGATTCTTACCACTTCTTCTTTGTTCTGTAAAACTGGTCTGCTTCTAACTATTCTGCAATTCTTCTCTTCCTCTGTTTGTTCTGCCATTTTTCTCTGCTTCAAGTTGTTCTGCAATTCTTCTCTTGCTTTTGTCTATTCCTCATCTATTCCTCATATCTGATTTTTTATCTCACACTACGCATACTATCGGTCTCACACTGTGCATATAGTAATTTTCCTTTTCTTATAGTTCAACTCATTTTTCATTCAGAATGACCAACCACGCACAGTCATTACATATCCATTTTATCCTATACCACCTATTTAGTTACACCTTGAATCTCCAAGAAAATGCATCAACAACTGAATCGCCAACTATCCAAGAATCATGATTCAGTTCTGTTAACTGAATCATAACTGATCGATTACCTGTGAGGTGAAACAATAACCCTTAGATCAAGTTTCCAATTAACCAACATCGTTGGATTAAATCTGTAGGATTTCGCATTTATCTCATATGCCCACTAGCTGTGACCGAGCACTAAACAGAATTTGAATTTCGTGAATTCGCATCTCGACATTCTTATGATGAAGGGACTCGACACTCCAAGTCACGATCGAAAAAACTCTAAATGGAGCTTAGCACCACTAGATTCTTCCCTTCACATGATCATTGGTGGTGACCACAGGCTGCGCCAAAAGGTGCTTCGTATTTCGCTACCTTATGAACTTTATCGAGCCTGATCAACGGTTGAGATATCCAATGATCCAATGGTGTAGATATCATCGTGATCTCACATATCATGATTCCTGTGATGAAGGATATTGATACTCCAAGTCGCGATCGCTGAGTCTCTGAGATGGAGCTTAACATCGATAGCTTCTTCCTCCATATTTTGCAGATGTAACCACTATCTCTGACCACAACCTTATTCGAAAATGCATTTCACACTTTCACGTATCGAGTATTCTGTGATTAGTCTTCTCAACTCTCCATGTTGTGAACTCTGAAATAGAGCTTGGCTTCTCTAGCTCTGCTCTCAACAATGTGACCACAAGATATGACCACTCACCAATCAAACAAGCACTTCACTCCTTTGACTTTCCAGTCAGTCGAAACGATGATCTTTCGCCATGTGTCCTATGGAAGAAATGGTCCAGGTATTATCGCGATTTCACCATGTGTCCTTCTTGAATCAACGATCAAGATCTTATCGCGATTTTGCAACTTCACAGGCCTTTGTCATGCCTGATCAATGGTCCACGATCTTGATGATTTGATGGTCTAGATATTTTTGTGATCTCGCATATCACGAGTTCCCACACCATGCTCTGTTGACTCCTCTAATGTGCAAGTCAGAAAAAATTCCAATCGCTTTCCACGTGTCCTATGACTCCAATGGTCAGGATTGTTATCGTGATTTCGCATATCATGAGTTTGAACCTCTTTCCTTTGGATTTCTTGATCTACGAAACTCCGAAATGAAACCTTTGTCGTGCTTAGACTATTTTCCTCCTTTTGAGATTACACTGTTGATCTTGTCAATATCACTACGCTACTGATCGTGCTGATCTTCACCATCTGATCATGCTGATCTTCACCATCAATGACAAACACGCATACTCTACCTCTATCCAAAAACATGCCAACAATCTCCCCCTTTGGCATTGATGGCAACCCCTTGAAAAACATGCAACTATACCACTGTAGCATTCTTGAAATTACCACCACTATAGCATCCTACCACCTCTGTAACATCCTTGAAATTTACCACACTTTCTCCCCCTTTGACATCAATGTCAAAGAAGAAACATGCTCCCCCTGAGTTGTTGCAGTACATACTCCCCCTGTCAACTATGAGCAACTTAGAAATACAACAGATATTCAATAAGGACTCCCCTTGATCAGGTGAACAGATTAGGTGAAAGAAGTTATAACCCATAACTTTTGACGAAGATATCCAAAAGGGGTCACTGATAACGGTTTAGTAAAGATATCAGCTATTTGTTCTATGGAAGGAATATAATTCACTTGAACAATTATGTTTGTAACTTGTTCTCTGAGAAAGTGGTATTTTATTGGTATGTGCTTATATTTTGAATTAAATACAGGATTCTTAGAGAGACTAATGGCACTGATGTTATCATAGGGAAGTGGAATGGGATCAGTGTAAGTTACCTTCAAATCTGCAAGAGTTTGTATCATCCATAAAATTTGTGTGCAGCAAGTAGTAGTAGCAATGTATTTTGCCTCTGTAGTTGATAATGAAATGGATCCTTGCTTTTTACTAAGACGTGCTACTAATGATTCACCCAGAAAGAATGCTCCTCCACTGGTGCTTTTTCTCTCATCAACACAGTTTGCCCAATCGACATCTGAATAAGTAGTTAACTAAAAGTTCTGATTTTTGGGATACCACAGACCGTAATTCATTGTGCCTTTCAAGTACTTGAATATCCTTGTTACCGCTACTAGATGACCTTGTTTAGGAGCATACTGATAGCGACCTACCATTCCAACATCTTGCATTATATCAGGATGGGAAGTTGTGATGTACAGAAGACTGCCTATCATAGAGCGATATGTCCTTTGATCAACATCTTGTGAAATATCATCTTTACTGAGCTTGCAACCAACCACCATAGGTGTGCTAATAGTAGAGGAATACTCCATCTGAAATTTCTTCAACATCTCTTTCAAATATTTTTCTTGAGAGATAAATATTCCTACAAAACTCTGATTTTCTTGTAAACCAAGAAAATATGACAATTCTCCTATCATGGACATCTCAAACTTTGTTTGCATAGAGTCAGCAAACAACTAGACAGATGATTCATTAGTACAACCAAAAATAATATCATCTACATAAACCAAAACAATTAGTAAATTATCACCTTCAGACTTAATGTAGATATTGATGTCAACAGTACCTTTCTTGAATCCTTTGTCTTGTAAAAATTTGCCCAGTTCATAATACCAAGATCATGGTGCTTGTTTCAGTCCATATAAGGCCTTCTTCAACTTGCAAACATAATTAGGATTATCTGTCAATGAGAATCCTTCAGGTTGCTCCATATATCCTTCTTCCTCTAGATCTCCATTAAGAAACGTTGACTTAACATCCATCTGATACACTTTAAAGTTCTTATGGCATGAATATGCAAGGAACATTTTGATGGCTTCCAATCTTGCCACTGTTTTAAAGGTTTCATCAAAATCTTGACCTTCAACTTGTTCATACCCTTTACAGACCAATCTGACTTTATTTCTAACAACTTGTCCTTTTTCATTCATTTTATTCTTGAACACACATTTGGAACCTATTACATTCTTATCTTCGGGTCTAAAAACAAGCTCCCAAGTATTTTTCTTCTCAATCTGATCAAGCACTTCATTCATAGCTCTAATCCATTCATCATGTTGGCTAGCTTCATAAAATTTTTTAGGTTCAGTCATAGATAAAAAGGCAACATGAGATTTTTCTGAGTCTTTAACCAATTTCCTTCTTGTCTGAACTCCTTTATTTATATCTCCAATTATCTGATTTTCAGGATGATTCTTTTTAACAATTCTGAGAGGTGATTTTTCATCTTTCTGTTGATTTGTGTCAGTCGGAGTATTTGTATCTTCATCTGATTTAGATTCTTCTCTTTATGATCCTTGGACCTGTTCATCTTCATCTTCAACTATATCTTTTGTTCTTGGTTCAACACTGCTTACATTTCTGATCGGGATTTCTTCATCAACTTTTATGTCTATACAATCAACTAGTTTATGCAGCCTCTTATTTTAACATCTGTAGCCTTTACTGTTTGTAGCATAACCCAAGAAGATACCTTCATCAACCTTGTCATCATATTTGCCAATATTTTCATCATTATTCTTAATGTAACATTTACTCCCAAGGACTTTAAAATGCTTAATTGAGGCAGGTCTTCCAAACCATAGTTCATAAGGAGTCTTGTCACTATGTGGTCTGAGATGTGATTTGTTAAGGATATCAACAACTATATGAATTGCTTCCACCCAATATGTATGAGGTATGTTCCTTTCATTCATCATTGATCTTGCCATTTGTTGTATTGATCTATTCTTCCTCTCAACAACTCCATTTTGTTGTGGAGTCCTTGGAATTGTGTACTCTCTTTTGATTCCATGTTTATCACAGAACTCTTTGAAGTTCCATGAGCTAAAATCTCCTCCTCTATTAGACCTTACTTCCTTCAATATTTTTCCTGTTTGATTCTCAGTTAGAGCCTTAAACACTTTGAATGTTTTAAATGCTTCATATTTTTCCTTCAAAAAGGCAACCCATGTTAGTCTAGAATAGTCATCAATAATCAACATAAAATAATTCTCTTTCCCTGTAACTTCTTTCATTGATGGTCCACATAAATCCATATGTACTAACTGGAGAGGTTTTTCTGTTGAAGGAAAGTTTTTTGATTTGAACTGAGTGCGAGTAAGTTTTCCTATCTAGCAAGGTTTACAAACAAAGTCGTATGGATTTGATATCTTCGAAAGATCTTTTACTGCCCCATTATTTCTGAGCTTGATTATATGATCAAACATTAAGTGTCCAAGTCACCTATGCCATAGCCAAATTTCATCATACTTGCTTAAGTAACATTCTTCTTTTTCTTCTTTTAACACATAGACATTGTTTTTTGTTCTTATCCCTTTTGCAACTAGCTATCCTGAATTCACTGATTTTATTCTACATCCTCAGTCACAAACTTGACTGACACTAAGCATATTATGTTTCAGGCCTTCTACAAACAACACATCTTGAGCTTTCCCTTTGCCATTACTCAAACTTACCATTCCTTTACCTTTTATTTTTCCTAGTGCATCATTTCCAAAAGTTACATTCCCTTATTTGCTTTCACTTAGAGTTAGAAACTTACTTTTGTTTCCAGACATATGTTTGGAACATCCACTGTCAATATACCAGGGATTCTTTTGTCTTTGGGCTGATAACACTAATCTGCACTAGTCATCTTCTTTCTTCTTCCAAACTTTGAAATTTTCAGCAGCAGGATTCAAATCTGGCTTATAGTTTCTTAAGCGACAGTCTGCAGCTTTAAGTCCATAATTATGGCAGTTGTAAAATTCTGGTTCACTGAATAACAGATCATAATGATTGTTATGCTCATAACTGTTGTTATGTTTCACCTGTGTCCTTCCTCCATCCATCACCTGATTTATAGTGTGTGGCCATTTGTTTCTTGGTTGTCTCAATCTTTGTTGTGGTAGATAATTATTCCTTGAGTATCTTGATTTCAAATATCTAGATCTTAAAGAATAGTTTACAGCTTTGTGACCAAAGTTATAATAGAAAAAACAATAGCCATAGAAAAAACCTTTGTACCTGGAGAAAGGTTGTAGTCGATTTCTTCCATGTTGATGATTTCTTTGATCAGAAAATGTGTTTGTGTTATTTCTTTGATCTACAGATCCAGTTCTGGTACCTTTTCTTTCATTCCTTCTTGATGGCTGATTTTCTTTCTTTGTTTCTGCAGAGTGGTTGTTGTCAATGATTGTAGTTTTGAAAAACTTGATGGGTTCTATATTACTTGAATGATTTCTACTTGATCCTTCTTCATAGCCCAAGCTGGCTTTCAACTTTGGATCCCTTTGTTGATTTAGAATGAAAGACTTTGGATTCCTTTGCTGATTTAGAATGAAAGTTAATTCTTTTGAAGCTTTAATACTTGGCAGATTTTGATGATACAATGCCTTAAACTTCTCCATTTCTTTTATGGTTTTTACTATCTCTTCTTCTAAGGCTTCACACCTCGCTTTCTTCTCTGACAATTGTTGTTTTAGTGTGTCTTCTATTTTCTTTGCCTCTTTTAACTCCACTTTTAGTACAGAAAAGTTTTCATCAGGTTTTTTACCATTCATTTTAAACTGCATCAACAACTGTTTTTGTTTTCTCTTCTTACATCTGAGTCAGTCAATTTCTTCCAAAGCACTGATTAATTCACCTTCCATATCCACCACAGCTTCTTCATCATCCAATTTCACCTCCTATGTTCTCATCATCAAGATATCCCATAGCCATAAGCATAAAATCATTCACTCTGTCTTCACATGATGAATCACTATCTATGTCTTCTGAGGAATTGTCATTATTTGCACATAAACTTTTCTTTTTACTATATTTCTTGAATTTGTACTTCTTTTCATCATCAAAGTTCTGGCCCTTTTTCTGATGGGGACACTTAGATGCAAAATGACCTATCTTACCACATTTAAAACATTTGAAGGGAAGCTTGCCTTGATATTTTCTTGATCCTTTCTTTAACCTTCTCACAAATTTTTCCTCAATATCATCTAAATCTGAATCAGTATTCTTGTCTGCTTTAAAAGATGCTTCTCTAGTAATGGATTTATCTTTGTTGATTCTCATTTCATATGCAGTTAAATTTCCTAGGAGTTGATCAATGGACAGAGTTTTAAGATCATTTAGTTCTTCTATTACAGAGATTTTTGAATTAAATTTATCAAGCAAAGATCTTAAAATCTTTTGAACTAAAATTGATTCTTCAATCGTCTCACCAAGACCCTTCATGGAATTCAAAAGTTCTTCAACTCTTAAAAAATACTTTATAACTATTTCATCTTCATTCATCTTTAGTTGTTCAAACTTCAACCTAAATGTTTGAAGTTTGGCATCTTTTACTTTCTCATTTCCTTCATAGATGCTAATAAGTTTATGCCACTTTTCTTAGGCGGTTTGAAGATGCATCACCTTTAAAAACTTGGCTTCTGCAAGTCCGTTCAAGATAGCATTCATTCCCTTGGCATTAAAGCTAAATTCTAACTTATCATCCCTGGAAGCTAGCACAACAGGCTTTGTATATCCAGTCTCTACTACATCTCAAACATCAACTCCTAAGGCCATTAGGAATGTTCTCAGTCTAACCTTCCAAAAGGAAAAATTTGTTCCATCAAACAGAGGAGGCTTACTTGCTGAAGTCCCTTCATGACTTGTCATGTTTAAGCTTACAGATCTACCTTTAAATAAAATGAACCCTCTCTGATACCAATTGTTGAAATTACTAAGACAACTGAGAGAGGGGGGGTGAATCAGTTGTTATTGTGCTTAAACAATTTTAAGTCTATTAAACCATTATTAATCTTTCTTCAAGTGATCATCAATATTATACAACATATGGACAACATAAATAATGAGCATCAGTCACACATAAGATATACACAAAGACAAATTTTCACGAGGACACCCATAAAGGGAGAAAACCTCTTCTTCTTCGAAATGATAGGCAGTATTTTAAGTTTTGTACATCATCTATGTTTGAGCACCAACTCAAGGTGAGACTACTACCTCTATTTTACAAGCTCCAACTTGTTGAGAGCACCAACTCTCTGGTTTCTCTATCACCAACTAGAAGGAAGAAACAAATCCCTAAGTGTTCCAACACCAATTGGATGGAAGCACCAACTTCCAGTCACACAGACACCAACCTATATAAAAGAGAACAACAGTTCTCCCTTGCACCACCCTACCACCCTGGCTTTTCTTGTTGCAACCAGATGGAAGCTACAACTCCTTGTGTTCAAGCACCAACTTGAACCTCTGAGGACAATATTCCTCCCTAGAACCTCCCTACTACATTGATTATAAATAAATGATTGAATAACCAACAACACATATAAATCGATTCTTACCACTTCTTCTATGTTTTGTAAATCTAGTCTGCTTCTAACTGTTCTGCAATTCTTCTCTTCTTCTGTCTGTTCTACAATTTTTCTCTGCTTCAAGCTATTCTGCAATTCTGCTCTTGCTTCTGTATATTCCTCATCTGTCACTCATCTCTGAGTTTTAAACTCACACTGCGCATACTATCGGTCTCACACTGTGCATACTGTCGGTCTCACACTGTGCATACATTAATTTTCCCTTTCTTATAGTTAAACTCATTTTTCATTCAGAATGACCAACCACGCACAGTCATTGCATCTCCATTTTATCCTATACCACCTATTTAGTTACACCTTGAATCTCCAAGAAAACGCATCAGGAACTTAATCACCAACCGTCCAAGAATCATGATTCAGTTCTGCTAACTGAATCGTAATTGATCGATTACCTGTGAGGTGAAACAGTAACCCTTTGATCAAGTTTCCAATTAATGAGCATCGTTGGATTAAATTCGTAGGATTTCACGTTTATCTCATATGCCCACTAGCTGTGACAGAGCGCTAAACAAAATTTGAATTTTTTGAATTCGCATCTTGGCATTCCTGTGATGAAGGGACTCGACACTCCAAGTCGCGATCGATGAAACTTCGATATGGAGCTTAGCACTACTAGCTTCTTCCCCTCACATGACTACTGGATGTGACCATAGGCTACGCCAAAAGGTGCTTCGTATTTCTCTACCTTGTGAACTTTATCGAGCCTGATCAACGGTCAAGATATCCAATGATCTAACAGTCCAGATCTCATCGCGATCTTGCATATCACGATTCCTGTGATGAAGGATATCGATATTCCAAGTCATGATCACCGAGACTCCAAGATGGAGCTTAACACCACTATCTTCTTCCTCCATCTTCCGCAGATGTAACCACTAGTTGTGACCACAGCCTTATTCAAAAACACATTTCACACTTTCGCGTCTCGGGTATTCTGTGATGAGTCCTCTCGACTCTCCATGTTATGAACTCCGAAATAGAGCTTGGCTTCTCTAGATCTTCTCTCCATCTCTTGACAATGTGACCATGAGATATGACCACTCGCCAATCAAACGAGCACTTCGCTCCTTTGACTGTCCAGTTAGTCGAAACGATGATCTTTCTCCATGTGTTCTATGGAACCAACGGTCCAGGTATTATCGTGATTTCACCACGTGTCCTTATTGAATCAATGGTCAATATCTTATCACTATTTTGCAACTTCACAGGCCTTTGTCATGCCTGATCAATGGTCCACGATCTTGATGATTTGATGGTCCAGATATTTTCATGATCTTGCATATCGCGAGTTCCCACAGCATGCTCTATTGACTCCTCCAATGTGCAAGTCAACAAAAATTCCAATCGCTTGCCACGTGTCCTATGACTCCAACGATCAGGATTGTTATCGTGTTTTTTCATATCATGAGTTTGAACCTCTTTCCTTTGGATTTCTCGATCTGCAAAACTCCGAAACGAAACCTTTGTCATGCTTTTACTTTTTTCCTCCTTGTGAGCTTACATTGTTGATCTTGCCAATATCGCTACACTACTGATCATGTTGATCTTCGCCATCAATGACAAACACACATACTCTGCCTCTGTCCAAAAACATGCCAACAACGCGAAATAGAGAAATGAGATATTATGTCATACTTTCAAGTAAATAAAGACAAGTTAATTAAATACCTAGAACAATCATTATCAACATTGTGTGCTCTCTCTTTATCGACATACAAGGATGATGGTTATTGTTTATAAAAAAAACGGGCCACACTGAGTAAGTAGAATGAAGCTCTCCAAATGGATTGAAACCATCAGCTGTCAATGAAAGTCTAACATTATGAGGATCTTCTTTAAAAATTGGCCATTTTTATTCGATGTTATTCAATGAAGAACCATCTAGAGGCATTCAAATAACATTGTCTTCACTTTTTTTCTTTGCATGGAAATCCATAACCTGTGCTATATTTTGGCACCTGAACAACCATTGGAAACGTGGAATTATAGGAATATAATGAAGAACTTTGCGAGGCACCTTTTTTGTTGCTTAATCAGTTTGATATCTACTTATTTGACATTGTGGACATTCATGGTGATTTTTGAAAGGAAAGAGTGTCATCATGGTGATTGTTGATAGACTGACCAAGTATGCACACTTTTGTGCATTCTCTCATCCCTTCAAAGCTAGTAGAGTTTCCACCGCATTCATGGAGACAGTGAAAAATCTACATGGTAGCCCAAAGATTATTGTAAGTGACAGAGATCCCATCTTCACTGGACATTCTTGGACATAATTATTTTCTTGTTTGGGTACTAAATTGGCTCATAGCGCATCCTATCATCCTCAATCTGATGGACAAACCAAGATAGGGAACAAATATATGGAAGGCTACCTTTGTTGATTTGTCTCTGATAAACAAACACAATGGTTCAAATGGTTACCCTTGGCAGAATGGTGGTATAACACTTCCTTTCATACTACAATAAAAATGACACCATTTATGGCACTCTATGGATACCACCCTCTTCCCATCACTTCTTCTCTAAAAGAAAAATCTAAGGTTCAAGAAGTGGAAGATCACATCGAGAATTAACAACAAGTTCTCAAAATCTTAAAGGAAAATCTGACCATGGCACATAATCGCATGAAACAACAAGCAGATCAACACCATAGTGAAATAAGTTTTGAAGTAGGGGATTGCGTGTTTTTAAGACTACAACCATACAAACAGATGTCCCTCGAGCAAGCCAAGAAGGATAATAAATTATCACCAAAGTACTATGGCCCTTATAAGGTATTGCAAAAGATTGGTACTATGGAATACAAATTAGAGTTGCCTGCATCTTCACGAGTACACCCAGTTTTCCATGTTTCATGCTTAAAGAAGGTTATAGGCGACAAGATCCCATTTCAAACTATATTTCTAGAACTTGACGAGGAAGGAAAAATAATATTGGATCTTGAAGCCATCACTAACACAAGAATTCACCAACTGAGGAATAGATCCATTTCAGAGTATCTCATTAAGTGGAGGAAACTACCGGCTGAAGATTCCACTTGGGAAAATGAGTCTTTTATACAGAAGCATCCATACTTACTCAAGCATTGTGGACAACACTTGTCTCAAGGGGAGGGACATGTTAAGCCATAATATTGGCTCATTACCCCTTAATTGGGGCATATTACATTAGTAATGTTATTTTATTTATGTCGACTTTATTTCATTAGTTGTAATTATACCTCCTAGTCTCCTATATATACCAAGGAGACATTTTCATTTGGAATCATCTGGTACTTGAACATTTATGTGGGGTAAAAGGAGGTTTCCCCCTCAAAGAGGCTTATTATCTAAAATTATCTCTTTTTCAAGGTGTTGAGTACTTATTATGAGGTTTTTCTATGCTATATTGATATTTGGTTCTTGACAGTTGGACTACACCGTTGTAGTTGACTCTCTCCACGAATTCCTGCACTTTCTCATACCACTGTTCCATATATTTTCACGTCGCAAGTGCCATGAGGGTGTCTTCCTGGAGCTCAACTATCCTTACAGTGAATAGTTTTTTCTCATCTATGAACTTGATGTAGGCCTCCTGAAATTCGCTCCTTAGGTACACTGCGGTCTGTGTAGTGTCCCGATAATATTCCGCCAAGTGGTGAAAATGTTCCAATTCCTTTAAAGCAGTGACCATATCTTCTTCATCCCTTTTATCTCTGTCCAGGGAGGCATCTGTGATAGCCCTCCTTGTGTTGATAAGTTCAGAAGTCTTACCATGCTCTGTGCTGATCAAATTCTCCTCTGTAGTGATGAGGATGGGGTGATCTAAAGTAATCCTCCTCTCCTTGGTGGTTCTTTGGATGATAGCCTTCCTTTTTCGATCATAATCTATAGCCTGTATATCGGCTACTTCGTCCATGGGTTCACGAATATGTTGATCACACCAGGTGAGTGTATTTCCCATACTTCCAATGGTATATACTTGTTCCGGACGGGGTTCTTGAGTTTCCTCCCTATTCTCCGAAGGCCCAGCTTCTATCTATCGCTCATCGGGGTTTTGAGTACCGATTGAAATACAGGCTTCGGGGATAGACTCGATAATTAATTATTCATCATCCATTGAAATGTTGTTTTCCTGTTGCAGGGCTCCTTCCTTTGGGTCATCTGACCCTCACTCGTCCTTCAGACTGTTTTCATAGGTCTTTGATGCATCAGACAACTTAGTGTCTAGGACACTTGTGGCTTATTTTTCTTTATGTGGGACCTCCTAAACCTAGACATTGGGAATATGAGAAGATGTCTTCTCCGGTCCCTTTTTTTCTTTGATATGCATAGGGGTCCCAAGAGATACCTCTGGGATTTCATCATCGTCATATATCTTTATCAGCTCACTTAAGGGGTTTTATGCACCGGTCCTTTGCGATGCTTTGATGGTCCCTGGCTGAGCTGAAATGCCTGTCGACGATCCAGCTGGTTGTGTTATGAATTCAAGGTCATCTAACCCAGTAATTTCATCAAGGTCTATGAATCCAAGGCTGCTTGGTCCCGTCTGGCTCTCATCCGGGTTGTTGGTAGGGATCCTTGGAATATTTATGATGTCTGAGTCATTTTGCAACTAATCAATTATCTGTTGCACATGTTCAAACATGAGTAACCCCCTCTCCCGCATGTCTTGAGCCTCGTGGGAACTTCTATCCTACACCGGAGATACCTGGGGAGTTTCTACTGCTTCGGTTGTTATTATTTCTTCTCTGGCTCAGAGGGCCTCTTGACCTGATTGTTCTAGGATCAACATCTATTCATCCAGGATCATGGCTATGAACCTGGTCATCTTTGGGTTAGCCATCCTTTAAACAAATTCATCTCAATCCTGCTCATTTTCCGTGAAGACCTCGTCTTCAAATTTTTCGTGGGCGTATGGCCAGAAGGAAAACACTTGAGATGCATGTTTCAGGACTAGACCTTTTGGGTCATGCTTGCAAAAATGACTGGTCTAGAATCGAAAATCTAATTGACTCAGTCCTTCTTTATTGGCTTGGGCAGTGTCTTTTACCAGGTAGAAACCTATATGGAATCTGTAAGGTGTAAATGCTTGTTTCTTGTCTTTCACCAAGGTAGCATTGTAGCCTTGCAAGATAGTTTGGTAGCATATCTCCCCTACCACTAGTTGATCAGGAACATGCACAGGTAACAGTTGTGGTGCCCCGGTGGCCCCAAAAACCATGATATAGGTATCGCATTCATCCAGATACCAGTGGAAAACCTTTGATATCATCCTTTTGGCCGCAGTCGATAGTCTTGGACACTCTTTCTTGAAAATAATGAAATGAATGAGTGCGATGAATTCATCACAGATGAGGGAGTAGGGTTTTTTGTACCTGTGTTCCCATAAGATGTTGAAATATACATGGACTGGGAGTTTCGAGATGTGTTATCTCAAGTTCATTCCGGAAAAAACATTTCTAACGCAGATGACGTACAATAAATAAGAAGCCATGTAGAAGGATGGAGTCTCTCCTTCTTTCGATGTCTGATTCTATTGTATGCAAATGCTCAACTACTTGGAAATGATGGCACCCCAGTTAAACCCTCTCCCAGAAATGGATACAGTGTAAGCTAGAGGCATTCAAGCCTCTAAAAACCTGGAACAATCTTTCTCCCCATACAACCGACAGATGAGGGCCATTAGATAGATATATGACTCTCTTAAGTTGGTCGTTTCGTACCATCCAAAGGTCTGATTGGTGTACCTTTTATCCTCTCTCCACCACGAAGCCATAACCCGGATAGTGTCGTTATGCTCATAAAATTTGACGACGAAATCAGTGTTCAGTCGTTCTTCTGGGTCTCTAAGATTGTAATAATTATGCACCTCTATTGGAAGGAAAACCCCGACACACTCACCACTGTCATCATTGATCAGGAACTTTAGTGTGTCCATGTGGCTGATGAGACATTGCAGCAGTTCTATATATGGGAACACTGGGGTTCTTCTAGCTACCATGTGCAGGTATGACCGTCGAATGTTCGAGAAAACTTCATCATCGAGCTTTCTCATATCAGGGTTGTGTGGGATATATTCAAGGAATTATTCCTGGTTGATCTTCTTGAAGAGTTCTCCCCAGTGCAGGAGTACCACCTTGCCCCTGTGTTTGCCACTGTATCTCCAAAGGTCAGAGGCTGGGTGAAAATATTCTTGGTGAATGTTCTGAGGACTGGTTTCGGCCTTGGAGAAAATTCTAATTGTTTTGTTGGCCCTAGGGACGAACCTTCTCCCACCTTCAGTTCCTTTAGCTTATGCACTCTCGGCAATCGCCTAGTGTTTGGATTTCTTGGAGGCATTGTTCCTGCAAATAGAAATAAAATACTTTAGGGCCTGTGCACAGAGAGACATTGGAAATTAATGTATATGTGAAGTGAAAACACAGAAAATCCAGACTGGTACATACCTGTAACACTTTCTAAACTTTGTATTTTGATACTCACGGGGGTCTCGGAAGCTTCTAAATTGCTCATCTCGTTCCTCCATATGCTTTGAAACTCCTTTGCACACAAAATGGTCTCGTTTACACTGGCCCAAGAGAATTTAAATGGGGAAGAACTTATCGGTCATATAAACTAATTAATTTTGGTTATGAGTGAAATTCAAACAAATCTATCATCGAATCTCTGCAATTTAATTCATTGTGGGTTGATGGCAGAGGCACAGAGGGTGATGTGTTCTACCGATAAATTCAAATGGTCCTTTTGATTTTCGCATGAATTAGCAACTAATGTAATATTTGGAATTAATTAGTCCCTTAAATGCCCCAGATCGAAACGTATCTAGCACTAAAACATCCCATTGTGTCGCTTTACCAGTGGCCGGATCAGAGATCGACAATATGTTGCGGGTGTTTTCGTTGATATTCTTCTGCGAAAAACCTCTTACGTCAATCGATTTCGTCATATGGTGCTGACGTAATGAAACTGGCTTTGGACACATGGCAATGGAAGTCGATGACTTAAATCACGAGTATTAGTCGGAGTCAGGACTTTCTTCAAGTTATGCGTTCTTAAACTAGGCCCGGGATCACCGATGCCGAAAAGGTATTGGGTATCAGCAATCGAGGATAAACCTATAGCGTATTTTCCTTTGAGTTGTCATCTTCGAAACATGGTCGATGCCAAAATTATTTGGGAATCGAGGATCAGGGAAAACTTTTTAGCATGGTCGAAAAATTCGTCGCGATTCAATTTTCTCCGATTCCGACAAGCGTGTTGGGTATCGGATATCGACGATATCATTTCTTTCATTTTAAACATTTACTCCCTTCACCTTTTATCGATGCCAAAGGGGATCAGATATCGGTGATCTCGATATTTGATACTCGTCATGAAACAAAAATTCCCTTTCGGTGATACAAATGAAGATCAGCGCTCAACGATTGAGGCTCTCCTAGTGTTTCCTTTTCACCTCTTAATTCCTTCCGATGTCGAATCTTAAGTGCGTCAGGTGAAGTGTTTTGGCTGCTAATTATTTATTTAAGTGTTAAGCCCATTTTATTTCATGGAGTTTCAAGAGTTAAACAAACTTGATAATCTAATGAGTGATAAGAGAACAAGCAAAGACAAAACATTTCTCAAAAGAAAATTGAATTCAAATAGTGCAAAGATTAAGTGGTACCCAAAAAGTGAAAAATTGACATAGGCTTTTTAGGGTGTGTTGAGTGCGATAGAAGATTTCTTGTTGAGCCTTCATAAAAAGGTTGTTGTGATTTCTTGAGTAGAGGATCAACATCATGAATATCATCTTGGTTCTCCTCATCCATTAGAGAAAATGTGTCTTGGATCAATTTGCGTATCTCATCTTCCTAATTTGTATCAATAATGTTATCTTCGTCCATATCATCATTAAAAACTTGATTTTCAATATTCTAATCTCCATGTTCCTCACCTTGTAAAGTAGTATTTCTGCTACTACTTCAAAAATAACTCTCTGGTAGTCGACATTTTGGGGGCGTTGTCTTTATATTTACAAACAATGTATTAAAATTAGTGTGTATAGAACACATATTAAAATGATAAAACATTTCAAAAATACATGACATGATCACTATTACAAAGAATAAATTATATATTGAATAATGACTTACCAAGGGATGATATTCATAACCCCCTTCAACATGCCCCTTCTCCCTACAATGTTTTTCAGCTGTTGTTATTAAAATGCTTCTTGTTTGCAAGCCCCTGCAATCATTGTAAGGGAAATAACATTTTCCATCGCCCTTTGCCTCCAATGCTTCTATAAACTAAGAAATCCTCCTTACATTTTCATTCATAGTATATTAATTTGACACGGTAATTTCCTATAAGAACCAATTAAATATTTAAAAAATTATATTTTGTTAAAACATTGAAAAAAACTTAAAATTAAAATTTCATATACTTTGAGGTCCAATAAAACAAAATATATGTTGTAATGCTAAATTTTGAAACAATTATTAAAAAATAATAATTTAAAAATTCATATACTTCGACGTTCAATCTCATGAAATATATGTAGCAATGCTAAATTTTGAAAAAAATTAAATTTGGTTAAAGCATTCATGTTAAAAATTAAAAATTAAAATTTCTTAACATATATTTATATTAAAAGAGAGAAAAATTAAAAATACTAACCTTGCAAGTCTAAAATCCAATTGAATGTGTTAAACCAGTACGTGACAGAAAAATCAGGGCTCAAATAATCACCAACAAAATTATCGCAACTATAGCAAATTTGTCAAAATTTGTCTTAAGGACATGTATTTATAGATCGATTCTTGTCGATATAGCGACGGAAATAAATGAGTTGACCTCGAAAAAATTCAATACGTGTTTCACTACACGTGTGGTTCACACGTGTGGCACAAGTGTCAATATAGCGACGAAAATTCATGGATATAGAGATGGTTTTCTGAATCTGTCGCCATATCGACGAACGTCAGAGCCAAACCAAAAAAAAATTAAAAGAAAGCCAAAATTTTAATGCATTTTTCCATGAATTATAGAAACGTGGAAATATTTCATCGCATTTTGGGCCCATATATACTAGTGGACGTGAATTAAAAGAGGAGTTAATATACTCTTTGTTGGGTTTCTTTCCTGAGGTATACCACCTTTTTTCACTGTCACTTGTTTGGAAATTATTTGTTGTTGTTAGTCGAGGTTTTTGGATTCTAAAGTTTGTATTGGTGGTTGGATAACAATCTTTGGTTGTGCTTTCATGGTTATTTAGTTGAATTGGACAAGAATGCACATGTTTTACTCTTCTGGCATCAACAAGCTAGTTTGACACAGACCCCCTCTTCCTCTCGGGGATGCTCGACCTCCCGGTCAAGGATCATTCTAATCGAGAGCTGAATCATCTCTTTAGGCTCTACTAAACCCCCTGTTAATATTCACAGGTCCTCAATTTTCCTGTGCAGGTCCATACATTGAACCCGTGGGCTCTACCTAAGCCCCCTTCTCCTTTTAAACTATTTTTGAGTCTCTAGGCCTCTTCACAAGACAACTCCTCATATGAACAAAGGCTGTAACCAAGTGCTAGTCAATAACGTGCCATTTCAATCCTTCGACGATATTCTCCAATCCCTTTTCTTCTAAAAATAGAATTTAACATTAGCCCCTTTTCCTTCAGCGGCGATAGCATATGACCAAGGGTTGTGATTGAGCGCCAAGAGAAAACGCACTAATTCGGGCTTCACCCTTCGATGATTTCTGAACGCATCCAAACACACAACCTCGGTGAAGTGTCGATCTCTGAAGAGGTAAACCGGATGATTCTCCTCTCTCCACGTATCAATGGCTTAGATTTTGTTTCCAGCTTTGATGACTTTTAACCGAACCCAATGGACATACAACATCCACAAATTGTTGATCACCAAAACAATGATTTCATCGAGTCTCAGATCGATGGTCCACGAGATCCGACCAAACAAATGGTCCAGATCAATTCCCTTTGGGCTTCAACGATTTTCTTTGGTCATCAAACAACACAACTTTTCGTATCTTCAGATGCAGAAATGTCGAACGACTTATTCTTCCTCCACATGTCCCCTCCTAGATCAATGAATAGGATACTTTTCGAGACTTTGACGATTTCCTCCTTGTCTGCACAATGCTTTGATTTCATCGATGTGTTGAGTTCCAGGACTTCGAGATCTTGCACCACACATCCTTTCCAATGGACGATTGGGATTAACTTCGGGGCTTCGGGCCTCTGCGAGTCTCCACAACACCATGCTAAATTTTCTTTGGAGCACCAGACCTCCTGATTTGCTGCCACGTACCCTTCATGAAATCGATGGTCCAGATATACTTTGGACTTTGGGGCTCCACAAAGATCAACCTTCTCTTCCTTCTATCCTCCTAGAGTACTTACCTTTCAGATCTCCTAATCTATCGTCATGTGTCTTTCCCAATGGATGGCCTAGATGAATTCAAGAATCCGGTCTTCGGGAGTCCTAGATGCTCCAACCTGCTATTATCCCCAAGTGATAAAGCTTTGGTCCTCCTGATCTGCTAACACGTGTCTCCTACACCGACAGCCAATATTCACTCTCAGACTTCATAGCTTTTGGAGTCCTCTATACTTCACACCTCTATTCTTCTAGATAGTCGATCTCCCAGATACACACAATCCGTTGACACGCGTCCTTGTTAAATGGATGGTCCTAATTTATTTCTGACTTTGGGACTTCGAGAGACTCATCTCCTCTGCACCTAAATATAGAAAACCCTTGGAATTATGAATTCCAAAGGATACTGAGGGTTAAATCCCATGCAACTTAACTGGATACGACAACTATCGATCCACTTGCTCAGATCCTATGGCTGGGACCTATCCTCCTCTTTCACACTCCTCCTCGAATCTCAACTCAGATTTAACAATCCAGATCTGTTCTCCCGTCAAGATCGATGGCTCCTGTAACTTCTCCTCCTCTTCTGCGGATTGATCCAACAACTCAGATTGAATCTTGTGGTTGATCCAACAAGTTCTATCGTTTCTCCTCTTTATGCACTTCGCCTTCCAATGAAGGATTCTTTGATAAAATTCAAAGGCTCAGCCTTTTCTCACGTTGTACCTCCTGAGCTTGAAATTTTCTAAAATTTCAAAGGGCTTGACCCTTTTCATATTTCCCTCTTGCAAGGTTTTCAATTTAGCCTTTTCTCACGTTCCTAGAAAATGTTGCTCCTCCTAATCTTTTTCACTTCAAGGGACTTTAGGCGTGACACACGCTTACACTGTTTCCACAAATCTGAACCTGAAAAGGTTCTCGCCTTCTGCACTTCTTGCAGAATCCTCATGCATAATGGCACTATCCCTCCTGAGCTTTGGCTTGCTTGAATCTCTAAGGGTCTTGACCCTTTGTTCCTTCAAGGAATTCTTGTACCCTCCTAGAACTTTGTGCTTGTCCTCCTAAGATTTTCCAACACTTTATCAATGTGTTGGCTTTGTGCACTCCTTTCACTTACCTCCTAAAACCTGAACTTTGTAAGTTCACTTGCACAATCCTTATGCTCCATGTGCATACTTGCACTACTCCTCCTAAGCTTCACTTTCTAGTATTCCCTCTTGGAAACCTTCTCCTAGAACTTGAAACAAAGTTCTCGTGCACTCCTTGTTCTTGCTCAATGCACTCCTGTAGAGCCCTCAGAGTAATCAATAATTCTGGTCTTCCTTCTCCTCCAACTAGCTATCAGAGTGTTCAGTAACTATGATGAGCCTTTCCCCAACTCTCTTCCTTATGAGCTTCAAAATGGTTCTGGTGTGCCCACTTGGCACACTCTTTCTGAACTCTTGATAGAGTCTAAGTGCACTCCTTGCACTGGCTTCATAGAGTTTTCAATACTCTAGTGTGCATTCCTTGCACAAGCCTAAGAGCCCATAACTTACTCAGAACCTCACCAAGATAGAGAATTCCATCTCACCCTACAAGGGAAATATTCATCCACTAACAACATACATAAACACACACAGTAAACACAGATACATACAACAAACAACTAGGCATACACAGAGAACCTTGTTATGCAAGAAAACATTCTCTTTTTATTAATCTCTGAGTGTTTTGTATAGTTTTTACAAAGCTCAGACTGCAGCAGAGTCTTTCACCTATCTCCTCTCTTGAGATCTCTCTAAAACTATCTCCTGACTCATACTCTAACTAATTAAATTTGACACAAGGACAATTTTTGCAAAAGAGGGGCTCCTCGAGCCTTCTCTCCAACAACCTAACTCTCACAAATTACATTGAATTTTATTTAATGGCCATCTAGTCAGAATTGAATCTAGAGCCAACAACCTGTCATCCATTAAAGGTGATAGTACACCTTACAAAAACTTCATCTTGTTAAAGACATGGCTCGGATTTTCCTGTTCCCTCAAGCGTTTAATTACATTATTTTTTTTTAAATTTAGGCTGAATTCGAAAGGACTGGCACATCTTGTTTGGGATCCACTCCCTCCTAGTGCATGGATGTGATGGATTTATGGCACTTGAAGACATGGATCAATGCTTCTACATTATACTCCTTCACTGACAAAAATCATGAGCTCCTGATAATTTCTCCCATGTTGTTGTTGTTGAAATCCTCAAGGATCCCAAATCTATATTTGGAGTTGTCCATTTGCTCCTCTTTCTTCTTCTTGTTGTTGCTGCCCTCCTGCTACAGGTTATCCTCCATTCAACCTCCTCTTGATACTGACTACTTGTTGTGATGACTCCAACATCAACTTCATAATCTCCTCTATCACCTCGTCCAACTAGTTCATGCGTTGGCGCTTCTTTTGCATCCTATTCTATTGCATCTCCTTCTCATCACACACCTCAATGGGAAGATCAATCTGATATCCCATGATATTTTCATCTCATGTGGCATTAACTTGCCACTCCACTACAGATTCCACTTATACAACAATGTGACTGAGCTTCTTCTCAATCATCTCTTCTAACAATCTTCCTTCTGTTAACTCCACTACCTCTGCTTGTGCTGGTACAAATCCAGCTTCATCCAACTACTTCTCTGGATGGAATTTCTCATCACTATTCATGATTTCATTCCTATGGAAGTCTTCCTCTATTTCTGGATGGCATAGCCAATCCTCCAGCATTTTCAACTCCATCTCCCACTGAGTGAGAATTGTACATGAATGATCCTCTTCTTATTTCACTTGGGAAAATGTCAATGTTTTCTCCATCTCCTCCATGACAGTCTCTGTTGGTTGTCTCTCTTCTACTGCACCTTCATCATGTGCATTGGCCTCTACTAGGTTGCTTGGAAGGAATATGTTGATTTCTCAAATGATCAAAATGTGCCTTTGATCCTCCTCCTCTGTTGGCACTGCTTGTTGATATGAACTCTCCTCTGAATTCATGAGACTCTCAGAAAGTATCATCTCCTTCTCCTTTCCCACCTGGAAATTGGAGTTTTATGACCTGCCCTCTTGGAATTATATGAGATATTCAACTCATCCTATCTCATTTCTCTCCTAGAAATCTGCATTATCACCTCTTCCCACCTGGAAGTTTACGATATCTTTAGTTGATCTCTCTTCCTCATCACTAAGGTTCCTTCCAACCTCTAGTTCACAAATGTACACCATCTCCACCTCTGTGTAACTGAGGGTTTCAACATGCCTCAACCACCTCCTCAGATTTTGCTTCTTCCTTCTAGCAATCATTTGTTGGATAGGCCACTTCACTTTTCTCTTCAAGGGCCATTCATACTTCCATCTTCCTTGTGCTTCCTGTTGCATCTTCAGCATTAAACTATAGAGTTATTTCCTTCATCTCTTTCTCCTTCTTCTCCTTGATCACTTGTTGGAGGCCTCTTTGATATTTCTTCTTATGGCCTTCAGTATCCATCTTTCACCTCTACCTCCAAGAACACAATTGTTTCTTCTCCTTTATCCCACCTGGCTGTCTTCTATCTGTTGCACACCTTGCAACAATTTTCATAAAGCATCAGTACTCTGTCTTCTCCTCTCTTGCCTGATGTCTACAGACAAAACTAGGCTCTGATACCACTTGATTTTATTAGATAGAAACTTTTTCCTAGGCTCTAATACCACTTGATGCCCCTCTTCCTCTCGGGGCTACTCGACCTCTCGGTCAAGGATCGTTCTAATCGGGACCTGAATCGACTCTTTGGGATCTACTAAACCCCATGTTAATGTTCATAGGTCCTCAATTTTTTTGTACAGGTCCATACATTGAACTCGCGAGCACTACCTAATCCCCCTTCTCCTTTTAAACTATTTTTTGGTCCCTATCCCTCCTCCTCAATCCACCTCCTCATATAACCAAAGGTTGTGACCAAGCACTAGTCAATAGCGTGCCATTTCAGTCCTTCAACGATATTCTCCAAGCCCTTTTCCTCTAAAAATCAAATTTGGCGTTAGCTCCTTTTCCTCCAGTAGTGATAGCATATGAACAAGAGTTGTGACCGAGCACCAAGCCAAAACTCGCTAATTTGGGCTTCACCCTTCCACAATTTATGAACACATCCAAACACACAACCTCTGTGAATTTTTGATCCTCGAGGAGGCAGACCAGATGACTCTCCTCTCTCCATGGATCAACGACTCATATTTTGTTTAGGTCTTCGGCAATTTTTAACCGCACCCAATGTATATACAACATCTAGAAATTGTCGATCGCAAAAACAATGATTTCACTAAGTCTCAGATCGATGGTCCATGAGCTCCAACCAAATGAATAGTATAGATCAATTCCCTTTAGGATTTGGCAATTTTCTTTGGTCATCAAACAACATGAATTTTTGTATCTCCCGACGTCGAAACATCAAACGACTTAGTTTGCCTCCATGTGTCCCCTCTTAGATCAATGGCTAGGATTCCTTTTGAGACTTCGGTGATTTCCTCCCCGTCTACGCAATGCTTTGATTTCACCAAAGTGTTGAGTTCACGGGATACGAAATCTTGTGCCACCCGTCCTTTCCAACATATGATTTCGATTAAATCTGGGGCTTCGAGCCTCCGCGAGTCTCCACAACACCATGCTATGTTTTCTCCGGAGCACCGGAACTCCTGATCTGCTACCATGTACCCTTCTTGAAATCGACGGTCCATATATACTCCAAACTTCAAGACTCTAGAGAGATCAATCTTCTCTTCTTTCTATCCTCTGGGATTAATTACCCTTTGGATCTCCTAATCTTTCATTGCATGTCTTTCCCAATGGACGACCCAGATGACTTTGGGACTTTGGGATTCGGGAGTCCTGGCTACTCCAACCTGCTATTCTCTCAAAGTTCTAAATCTTTGGTTCTCCCAATCTACTGACACGTGTCTCCTATAACGATGACCAGTATTCATTTTGGGACTTTAGAGCTTCAGGAGTTTGCTATACTTCACACCTCTATTCTTCTAGATTATCGATCTCCCGAATAGGCACAATCTATTGACACTCATCCTTGTTAAATGGATGGTCCAAATTTATTTCGAACTTCAAGACTTCAAGAGACTTGTCTCCTCTATACCTAAATATATAAAACCCCTGGACTTACGAAGTCCGAAGGATATTGAGGGTTAAATCCCATGAAACTTACCTGGATATGACGACTATCGATCGATTCCCTTAGATCCTATGACTGGGATCTGTCCTCCTCTTGCATTCTCCTCCTCGAATCTAAACTTAGATATAATGGTACAGATCTGTTCTCTTGTCAATATTGACGACTCCTGTAACTTCTCCTCCCCTTCTAGGGATTGATCCAATGGATCATATTGAGTCTTGTAGTTGATCCAACAATCGTTGTCATTTCTCCTCGCTACATGCTTCACCTTCCAATGAAGGATTCTTTTATAAACTTCAAAGGCTCAACATTTGCTCGCGTTGTACCTCATGACCTTGAAATTTTCTAAAATTTCAAAGGGCTCATCCCTTTGCCCATTTTCCTCTTGTAGGGTTGTCAACTTGGCCTCTGCTCGTGTTCCTAGAAAACACTTCTCCTCCTAATATTTTTCACTTCAAGGGAATTTATCCCTAGTGCACGCTTGCACTGCTTCCACAAATATGAACCTGAAAAGGTTCTCTTCTTTTGCACTCCTTACAGAGTCCTTGTTCAAAATGAAACTATCCCTCCTGAGATTTGGCTTGCTCAAATCTCCAAGGGTCTTGGCCCTTTGTTCCTTCAAGGAATTCTTGTACCCTCCTGACACTCTGCACTTGTCCTCTTGAGATTGTCCAACATTTTAGAAATGTGTTGGCTTTGTGCACTCCTTTCACTTACCTCCTAAAACTTGAACTCTGTAAGTTCACTTGCACAATCCTTGTGCTCCCTGTGCAGACTTACACTGCTCCTCCTGAGCTTCACCTTCTGGTATTCCCTCTTGGAAACCTTCTCCTAGAACTCAAAATAGAGTTATTGCGCACTCCTTGAACTTTCTCAATGCACTCATGTAGAGCACTCAGAGTATTCAGTAATTTTGGTCTTCCTTCTCCTCCAAATAACTATCAGAGTGTTCAGTAACTCTGATGAGCCTTTCCCTCGATCTATTCCTTATGAGATTTAGAATGGTTCTGGTGTGCCCACCTAGCACACTCTTTCTAAACTCTCAACAGAGTCCAAGTGCACTCCTTGCACTGGCTTCACAGAGTTTTCAATACTATGGTGTGCACTCCTTGCACAAGCGTAAGAGCCCAGAACTTACTTAGAACCTCACCAAGATAGAGAATTCCATCTCACCCTACAAGGGAAATATTTATGCACTAACATCATACATAAACACAACATACATAAACACACACAGTAAACACAGATACATACAAAAAACAATTATGCACACACAAAGAACCTTATTATGTAGGAAAAAGTGTTCTTTTCATTAATCTCAGAGTCTTATGTATAGTGTTTACAAAGCTCAGAATGTAGCAGAGTCTTTCACCTATCTCCTCTCTTGAGGTCTGCCTACAGATCTCTCCTGACTCATACTCTAACTAATGAAAGTCGATACAAAGAAAATTTTTACAAGAGAGGGGCTCCTCGAGCCTTCCCTCCAACTACCTAACTCTCATAAATTACATTGAATTTTATTTAATGGCCATCTAATCTGAATTGGATCTAGAGCCAACAACCTGTCAACCATTAAAGGTGACATTACACTTTACAATAACTTCAGCTTGTTAAATACATGGCTCGGATTTTCTTGATCCCTCAAGCATTTAATTACATTAAAAAATTTTAAATTTAGGCTAAATTTGAAAGGACTAGCGCGTCCTCTTTTGAATCCTCTCCCTCCTAGTGCACGGATGTGTTGGCTTTCTGGCGCTTGAATATGTGGAGTGATTCTCCTGCATCATACTTTTCTCATATAATTTTGAATATTGGCTCAATATAGGTTGCATGTTGTATGTTTGTTATAAGTGTGACTATGTGTTGTGCATGGATATTCAAGAGACTGTGAATAGTGAGTTATTATGTGTTTTGGGTTAATATGAAATAAAACAATCACTAGGTTTTGAATAACAATGATACTTACGACCTATTTTTTTCATTGCAATTGATGATACAATTTGGTTTTAAAAGGAAAAGGGAATTTCGAATGAAGTTACATATTTCACCAGTGTTGAATGCATTCTGGTCTTGCTTATATGGGTTTGTTATGGTTATGG
>JZKD02S0433990.1:1532423-1544461 GCA_000966675.3 Picea glauca
AATAGAAGATATGGAAATAATCGTGGATTTGTCAACATAAGTTATAATTCATTTTCCCCATTGATGGACAAAAATATTGTATGCTACAAATGTAATTATCTTGGTCACAAAGAACGGGATTGCAGATATATGAATGAAGATGTCTCTATGCCAACCATAGTATGGAGAAGTAAAGGGATTCCAAACAATGAATATTTTCGAATAGCATTAACCGCTGAAGAATGTAAAGAAGAATATGAATGGTACATAGACAGTGGATTTTCTTCACACATGACCGGGGATTAAGACAAATTCATCATCCTGAAGAGAAAGGGTGGCAATGTTGCATTTGGAGATGAGTCATTTGCCAAAATACTTGGAGAAGGTGTAGTAGAGCTTGGAAGAAAAAATGTAAAATCAAATAATTTCCTATTGATTGAAGACTTGAAGCATAGTCTACTCAGTGTTAGTAAAATTTGTGATCAAGGATACACTCTTACGTTAGACTCCCGAAAATGTAAAATCAGAGAAAATAACTTAGGAAGATTGGTTGCAACTGAAACAAGAAGACATACATCCTAGACATGAAGAAGAGAGAGAAGACAAAATCCACAGAAAAGGATTCCAGGGAATAAAAAGTCCCAAAGACCAAAAATAAGGATGAAGTATTATTGAGTGTCATGTGTTCAGTGGGAGCAACCCCAAAGAAGAAGGTTACATTTTGCCATTAAACTCAGGGGGAGAAGCCCTACCCTTTTCCATTGATGTCAAAGGGGGAGAGAAATTGGGATCATGATGATACAGGAGCATGAGTTTTTCCATCAATGACAAAAGGGGAGATTGTTGTAAGATTGGTTTTTGTCATTGATGTCAACCCTAGTCATTGGTTTTGGACCACAATATTGATGAGGGTATTTGGACATGAAGGAAAATGCACATGCAGATACAACACCCATGGATGGATAATATACATCATGTTGTTTCCATTGGTATGTGGCATGTCACGTGGATCCTCATGGTTGAGGAAAAATGAATTTTTGAAGATGACAAAGTGAATTGAAGAAGGAAGTACATGTAGGCCCTGAAGATAATTAAAGAAAAGAATTACAAAATAAGAAAGTGTTAGGCTGGACCTAATGTTAAAAGGAAGTGACATAAATGGTAAAAATAAATATCATTACACATTATTTTGATATACAAGTCGAATTTCATAGGAAATCATAAGTAAAGAAGGTCGGATTTCAAGGGAGGATGAAGTCTTTTGGTGATGTGTTCTAAGGTATGTTATTTTCAGTTCATCTTACCATTTGCGCTATAACTTTTTTTCTAGAATGATTCATATGGTGAAATTTCTATGGTATTGAGAAGACATATCAAGGTACTTGTGGTAAAAGTTTCATCTCTTTATTCGCTATAATTATGGAGATACACTATGTGGAAGATAGGGTTTTTGACCAGTCCTGAAGCTAGTCAATAAACACGTGTTCTGGGTAAAATAGTCATAACTTCTTCATAGAGAATCCAAATGAAGTGGTACCAATTTCATTGGAAATATTATGTATTGTAGTTTCTTGTGTTAAATATTGAGCACATGGCATTCTATGCAAGTTCTCTCTCCTGAATAAACCATAATTGAATAAAGTCTACCATTCTTCCTATAATTTCTTTTTGGGGAGGATTCAAGGAGTGAAACTCGGAGGAGGTTCAGAGAATACATTTATCTATAGGATCATATTATTCCAAGAATTGGAGAATTACAGAAGTTTAAGAAGTCTCAGGAAGCATTATCAAGCTCTATGTGATGGTTGGTTGATGGTGATGATTTAATGTAAAGTTTTATTATCTCTCATATATTCTTGGGTGGAAGGAAGGGGAAAGGATGGAGATGTCAACCCTCTCTTGATATTGGAGGATTGTATCTTCCTCTTGGAGGTTTATCCCTCCCTTTATATTTGGAAGTTGTAGCTACCTTTGGAAGTCATTACTTGTTTTGAACAATAACTACTGATTATTTCTCATATATTGTGCATGGTGTATTGGTGTAACTCTTATACTATAGTTCATTTCTCATTGGATTTAATTGAATGGTTTAAGTATAAGTTGAAAAGGTTTTTAAATTGTACTTGATACTGATTCATCCCCCTCTCAGTATCAACACAATCTACCTCCTCTTGTTTTGTCATTAGTTCACTAACATACACATTTTTCTCCCAATCTTGCATTGTTCCTTCTTATCTTCATCCTACATGTTTATATTTAATGCAAGGGCATCTGTAAATTTTTTGGCTATCGTGCATAGTGTTCACTATTATGTTGAATTTTAGTTGTTTTCAATTCTAGACCATTGAAATAATTGAAACTTTTACTAACTCTCACCTACTCTACATTTGTTTCCTAATCTAGACTTTTGTTTTATAACCTAAACTTTTGAAATAATTGGAACTCTAACTTTTAAACTACTTATTCTCATTGATCTTGAACTCTCGCCTGGTGTCACCAACTTCTACTTGATTTCATTTGTAAAGGTGAAATTGAAAGAGGTTTTGTTTGAATGGGGAAGTCTACTGGGAAAAAGGGGAGAAACCGCTGTGGAGATAGATATATTACCATTGTTTCCTTTAATGAGTGAGAAACAAATTTGTATTTGACTTGCACATCGTTTTTTAGCAGCTTTGACCTGCACAATAAATGAGAGTGGCAGAGAGTCGTTGACAAATGTTTGAACTACACATCTATTTTCCCATTTCATGGTGGATGAATGGTATCTTTTATATTGAGAGAGCCTTCATATATTTCTCATCTCCTTCCCTTCAATTAACCTCACCTTTCAGTCAACATTTTGCATAGACATCTCTGCCTGTTATCGTTTGTTTCCTTTTGTTATATTCATAAAATTCATAGTCTCTTCTATTCTTCTCTAATTTCATTTCCTATTTTGCTTTGATCTCACTTGATGTTGGTGCAAGCAATGGATATTGTAACCGGTGTTGGAAACATGCCAATGAATTTCCTCATGCAGTCACATTCACATGTATGCAGATATGTTAATGCACATGTATGCAATCTATTTATGAACTGTTCATGTAACTATGTGATCTATTCATGATCAGTATATGTAACTGAGTGATGGATGGTATATATGCGAGCATACCCATAGAAGTGAGAGGACATTGTGAGTGCAATGTGTAGTGAGTGTGTGAGACAAAGACACAATACTGAGGTGTTGTGTGTATGAGAGGAGAGGATGGTTGTATGCTTGGGTTGACGATTGTAATTCTCGCTTGAATAAAAGAATACTGATTATCATTGCCCATGTTTTTTTCCCTTATTGGGTTTCCACATAAATCACTCTGTCAATTGTGAGTTTGATGTTCTTGGTTTGATATGTGTTTAATATTTCTTGTTGATGCTCTAGTTTATATGCTATGTTTTGCTTACGTTGCCCAACAAGTGGTATTAGAGAAGGTTGAGTAGGTGCCACAGGTGAGCCAAGGCGAATTGTGTATGGGTTTCCTGTAAGCGCAAGAAGGCGTGATTGAGTGTAGAAGGTCATCGAAACTCCCAAAATAGTGTTAGAGGCGCGTCGACGCTTTCAAACTTTAGAAATATTGATTTTCCCAAAATCAGTGCACGTGGTTTGCGCACCACAAAACGCTGGTGAATCGACGCTCTCCCATGCACACTAAGGGAGTGTTAATCTCTAAAAATAGTGCTCCCTCTCCTCCTTTTGTCTTATTTTCATAACAAAGTTCCACCTCACCTTTATTAAATAATATCATCCACTTATCAAGACGTCATACACTCATAAAATATTCTCCGTTTTAAAAAAGCTTCATAGCATTCGCACCTTTTAAACCATGCAATTTTTTTGTTAAAGATCAATACTCCTTTGTGGTGGAGAGGATGGTTGTATTCCTGGGTTGGTGATTGTAATTATCCTTTGGATAAAATAATATCGATTATCATTTCCCGTGGTTTTTTCCCGCATTGGGTTTCCACATAAATCATTGTGTCAATTGTGAGTTTGATGCATGTTTAATCTTACTTGTTTATGCTCTTGTTTATATGCTATGTTTTTCTTCCACTTCCCAACAACTGGAACCACATGCAACAACATTAACAACACTATTGTTGTTCCACTTATTCAACAAATCATCCAACAGATAGATGATGTAATTCACTTGGATGACAACCGTGAGATTCTCGAAGAATAGTTATATTGTATGAAGAGGCTCTTGCTTGATATTAGCTCTCAATTCCAAGATCAGCAGAGGGAGGCACTAGATTCTTTGAAGAGTTGTTTGCTAAGGATGCAACGTAAAGTTGGAAAGGCCAGAGAGTTGATCCATTACTCATAATTCTCATGGCTACAATAGTGTATTGAGTGCCTCCTTTGCAACCTCAAAGTCTCTATGCAAATCCGAGAGGGGAACAGAACTATTCATGAGCTCCATGATTAGATTAGAACCAAATTTTATGTGTTTTGTAGTGCTAAACATATTGCATCCGCGACACAAAAACGAACATATGTACTACCTCAAGACAAACCTGACACTGGATTGGTCGGGTTGGAAATTAAATTTGTCGAGACACAACTATGAGATGGGTTTTAGAAGCTCCAGATGTTCTCATAATTGGTGTGTACAGTATGGGTGGTGTGGGAAAAACAACATTTATCAAAAAAATCTACAAAATCTACAAGGTTGGTAACGATTTTGATCATGTAATTTGGGTTACAGTTGCTCAATTTCCCATTCTGCAGATGCTAAATGATATTGCTTCTACAATTAATTTAGATCTGGTCAACTGTTCTGCTGATATGGGGAAGATGAAGTTGTGTGAATATATGAAGACCGATAAATTATTTGTTTTAGATGACATGTGGGGGGCATTCTATCTAAAATAATTGGGTGTGGAATTTGGCAAGAACAAAGGGAGCAAACTTGTATTCACAACTCGCAATAGAGATCTGATTCGAGAAATGAATGCAAAAAATTTCGTGGAAATACAACTGCTACAAAGAGAGGATGCCTAGTAGTTGTTTTTGAAAGTAGAATTCGAAGATGGCCATGTTCAAGAGGATATAGAGAATATTGCATGACAGGTGGCTGAGGAGTGTAAAGGGTTGCTGTTGGTAATAAAAATAATAGACTCAACAATGATGGGAAACACAGTTGTAGATGTGATCCAAAAAGGATCCAGAGAAGGATAAGAACAACTCATAACTCATAGAGGAAACTCAGGACGCTCAGAATTTCTTCAACAGATAGAGAAAGGGAAAAAAAATCAAAGTTCCCAAAACTCAGTTGAAATGGCATCGTCACGAAGAGCACGTCACAATATTTCTAACAATGCAAATGGTTTGTCAAACAAATCTCGTATGCGAACAATATAAGTATTCAAAGTTCAGGTCAAACTTGGTCAAAAAGTCAAAATCTCAAGGTGACACGTGTCACCACTGCAAGGGTGACATGTGGCACATCTGTAATGGGATATGTGGCATGTCCGTACAAGGTGATGTGGCATGATGTTATAGGTCTACAGGGAAGATTCTCTGGTTGACATGTGGCAGAGGACAGCCAATGAGAGGTTGCCACGTGGCAACCCCCTATTCACCTCTTATGGTCTAGTTCATTAAAAAATATTGGAACCAACGAGCATCGAAATCCTAACCTCCTTAGCCCAAAGGACTTACAACCTCTGCGCTAGCCAACATACCAATATATAGTTCTTGTTTATAGAATGAAACAAATATTCTTTATGTTTAATAATTTTTTGTATGGGCGGAAGAGAAGGGATAGGCCTTCGGCCCAACCCTTGGTTATATGTAAAGCCACATGACCACGTTCCAACCTTCCACCACATATGGAATATTCCGTTGTCCGCTATATATATCCACCCGCCATTTAAATAGACTAATCGCCAAACTATATGCCAGGATCTCTGCCACTTTGGTAGCAACATCTCCACAATTTTTAGCATTCCTGCCAAAATTCATTATAACCATGTGGTAAAAGGGGAGTCCACGGGATTCGATCCCCGGACCTCCGTCTAACCAACAGACTTAAAATAGATCCATATACCAGTGTGCCAACATACTCACTTATTACATAACCCCCTACTTTTTGTATAAAAAGGGGCTTTCTGCTAGTGGAAAAGGAGGAGAACCAAGGCATGCCCATACGTATTTTGGCATGCATTTCAAGATTTTCCCAGTCATTTATTGTAGAGGAAGGGCACAAAAATCAAGGTAGGGGTGTCTCTTGGGCTTGAAAGTGTCAGACTTAGATCAGGGCGTGAAGACAATCATTTTTAGGTAATTCGACACCACGAATGCAAAGGTGATGTTAGTTTTCTGATCTGAGGAAAGATTTTGTAGCTTAATTCCAGAATGAGGTATACTTATGTATTTTTCCCAATTCTTTTGTGGAGTTAATAAAAAGGCCTACCCATTTGAGAAAAGGACCCGAAGACGTAGTCCACCAGGGACGAACTTTGTTATCAAGTTCTTTGTGTTCATATTGCATGCTTATGTCTCTTTCATTTTGATATTTTCCTTCTGTATGGTGTACTTTTTTTTATGCTCATTTAATACAATTCTTTAATAAGTCACATGACGAAAAGATCCTGGATCATGTTGGTATCAGAGCAATCGTCTTTAACTTGAATTTTTGAGTATGAATGCTTATTAGGGACAATCATAAGCAGGGTGAAGGAACTCTTAAGACTTTCAATCCTGAAGTTGGTCATGCATCTCGAAGGAAGAAGATGGTAGAAGAGGACAAACATGATGAACAGGAGAAAAACTTTCACATGGTCTTTTATCGCATGTCATAAATGGTCAAACGAATGTATGGAGATTACGGGAAGAGGATGAAGAAGAAAGGGAAGAAAAAGGAAGCACCACCAGATGATGATGCTTTGGTAAACCAAGGGGTTGGAGGAGATCCTCCTGAGCCTCCATCTTCGCCTTCAAGTTCTAGTTCATTTTCCTTTGAGCAGTCTCATCACTCTCAACATTCTAGCCATAAAGCCTCTTTTAAGAAACCATTATTAAAGATTGATGTAAAGTTTGTTTTATCTATGTTTAATGGAGATGCTAATCCTAAAATCCTAGATAATTGGATCCGACAAGTTGAAGTATATTGTCGTGTTCATCATATTGATGAAGAGGAAGTTAAAGTGCAACTGGGTTCTCTTCTGTTGGAAGGCACTGATCTCGTATGATGGGAGAGCAAGATATAGGACAAAAGTAAGTGTGGTAATATTCTTTCCTCGTGGTCGGGATTTAAATCATAGATAAGGAAACATTTCTATCCATTAGGGTATTTACATAAAGCAATGATGGAATGGAAAACTTTGAGGCAGAGTAAAGGTCAAACTGTACAAAGTTTCATAGAAGAATTTAGGAAGAAATCTCTTGCATTGAAAATTCCTTTGGATTCTTATGAAAATTTAATGAAGTGTATTGGTGCACTTCACAGTTATGTTTGTCATACTTTGGTCTTGATTAATCCCACTAGTCTTGATGAAGTTTGTGTGCAAGCCACTCACCTTGAGAACAGGGGAAACATGGTCAAGAATATCCCAAGAAGAAACCTTCCAATCTCCCACAAAAGACTTTCAAGAAGTTTAAAAGGAAGGAAAAGAATACCGCTACAGTAATGAGAGAAGGAGGAAAACCATATTGCACTCATTGCAAAAAGGGGGGCCATGATGAAGAACATTGTTGGAAACTGAATCCAGAAAAGAAACCGAAATAGTTTGGTGGAAAGGGGAAGACAAATATTGTTGCTATAGTGCAACAAGATCTTGGTTCTGAATTAGGAGATGAAGGAAAGATCATAGAGGTTGGAGTACAAGGTAAAGATTCTCTTCATTCTAGTTCAAGTTCCAATGATTAATCTCATATTGATGAACAAAAGAGGAATGAGTTATTTCATATACGAGTTGTATCTAAACATACTAATATAGATACATTATTTGATATGGGTTCCCAAGTAAACCTAATATCTGAAGCACTTTTCAAGAATATGGATCTTGTAATGAAACCACATCCAAAGCCTTATCCTCTTGGTTGGGTATGTGATAAAGAAAAACTTAATGTCACCAAACAATGTAGGATCAAATTTTCTATTGCTTCCAAGTTGATTGATGAAGTGGATTTGGATGTCATACCACTTGATATATGTGGCATAGTGTTGGGGAGTCCTTATATTTATGGTAGAAAATAAGTTTTATTTCGTCATGAGAAAAAATACCACCTTACTAAATGGGGAGTGGAATATATTGCTAGAGCTCACAGCATGAAGGTAAATACAACACTTGTTAGTGCAGGGAAAATGAAAAGACTCATAACCACTAATAAGAGATATGTACTCATGGTCGTCAAAGAGAAATATGTTGGGACATATGACGCTTTCCAAGGGTGTGATCCATCTCATAGAAAGGAATTAACTGATATGGTTTCTAAGTATGATGATATTTTTCAGGAACCAGATGGATTACCTCCTAAGAGGGAAATCCAACATGAGATACATCTTCAGCAGGATTCTCCTCTTCCTAATGTGGGCATGTACAGGATGCCATTTGTGGAGATGACAGAGATCAAGAAGTAGGTACAAGGATGATTGGATCATGGGGTCATCGGGCCCAGTTCATCTCCTTGTGGTTCTCCAATCGTGATCGTGCCAAAGAAATATGGAACATGGCGAATGTGTGTCGATTAACAGGCTTTAAATAAAATTACGGTGAAGAATCGATACCCTCTTCCTCACATAGATGATTTACTTGATCAGTTGAAGAATGTTTCTTCTTTCACTAAGTTGGATTTGCATAGAGGATATCATCAAATCAAGGTCGCAGAACATGATGCATGGAATAATTCCTTTAAAATCAAATAGGGATTGTTTGAGTGGTTAGTTATGTCGTTTGGGATTTGTAATGCTCCAACATCTTTCATGCGTGTGATGAATGATGTATTCAGGACTTTCCTGGATGACTTTGTGATTTTATATGATCCGTCAGGATTTTTCGAATGACTATGGTTGAGCATTTAACTTAGCATGCATTAATTGACCATTCGGAAACTTAATGAAAGAGCGAGAAAAGAAAATGAATTATACAGCCATTAACATACTTTAAGATCTAAAAAACAACGAAAAACATCAAACCATAATGCACAGAGGTTGATAACGGAGTTCGACAACTTTGCCTACGTCTCCGGGCCTTTTCTCTTGTGGGGGAGGCTTTTTATTTCTGTTCGAAAGTTCAATGGTACATATTTACAATGCCGAATGGTCTCTAGACTGATCTGGTCTTGTTCGCTCAGATCTCTGAAACCATGCACAAAGAACGACACCTAAATCGGATGTCCCGAACTCTCAGAAATCGTCCAACAGCATCTCCTCCTCAACGGTCTCCCTACCTCAAACTGGCTTTGACTTGGCTTGCGTCAACATCTCTGCTCTGAAATTGCTCTCAAAAGCTGTGCCCTTGGCCTCAAAATGGCCTTGGTTAAATAGTTGGGAAGTTAGTTTTCCCCCTCCAACTTCCTCCACAAATTTAGGCTCAAAAAATGCCCAATAACCCTTAAAAATGAATTAATTACATTTAAATTAGCAAAAAGTGGTTATAAAACCCACTTTAACTATATAATTGGTTGAATACGGGCTTAAGCCCCTTAGCCTTGGGCATGTTCTCCTTTAACTGGTCATATGGGCTACATATGGCCTAGCGCTAGCCCTTAGGGCTAAGCACTGGCCCTAACCTCCATTCGCGCTAGCACCGGTCGCATTGGCCTTTCCACTTGACCACGGGCTAGTGGTTATATTCCGTTGCAACCATATAACCATGGGTTCTAACCGTTTAAACTATACCCATAACCGTTACAACACATAACTTTTAAAACATAAATCCGTGCCATTTATCCGCGCTCCAGGTTATATGTTATGGTCATATAATAACGCAAAGAACCGGGGGTCGGGGCTAAGCCCCGGCCCCTCCCCCCGCCATATAACATAATATGAAAAGTTAAATACATTTAAACTCCTTTATAAATCAAGTCACAACAATGGTGCAACGGTCGGGCGCACGGTAGTAAAGCTTAACGCGGAGGAGAGGTCCGGGGTTCGAATCCCCCGGGTCCAATTTTTTTTTGACATAGCCCTCATTGGCTAAACTCGGGGTGCCACGTGGCAGCCTGTGATTGGGCCACGTGGCACCTTTCCAACCAATCGCCGAATGCCATGTGTCGGCCTCTGATTCGTCCACATCTACCACCACGTCAACTACCACGTTGGAAGTCGTACACTCTGTCATCCATGCCATATCATCAGCTGTACGCCCAGTCAGCACTGCCATGTCATCTGCTGACATCATCCGTGCCATGTGTCACCCTTCCAGTGGTGACATGTGTCACTCCAGGATTGGTCCAAGTGCATGCCAAAATGCCAAATCAGCCTGCCACGTGTCATGCTCTGGAGTCACCATGTGTCCTATACAAAATCTGCCACGTGTCATCGTACGGACCTGTCATGTGTCATGTACGGACTGACACGTGTCCTATACGGACTGTACGGACAGATACAGTCAGCATCCCAAAATTTTGCCTGTTTGGCTTGGCGGAAAGAATGCGATATCTTCTTCATACGGACTTCGTTTGACATAAAAATTATACCACCGGAATCAGGAAGACGAGCCAGACGCAATGGTGTTGGTTTTGTCGGATTCCGAGCACTTTCATTTTTGAGCATTTTTCATGCCCTGACAGGCTTCTGAATCCGATTTCAGATCATTATATTTAGACGAAATTCTTGGACAACTAAGAGGGGGGGGGTGAATCAGTTGTTACTGTGCTTAAACAATTATGATTATTTTAAACTCTTTACAAAGAAATCGATGACAATCACAATAATGCAGGGAGGTAAGCAATAGAATATTCAACATCAATCACACACATGAAATATACAGAGACATATATTTCCTGAGGAAACCCATAAAGGGAAAAATCTCTTCTTCTTGATATGATAAGTAATCTTTATTTTTTGTACATTATCATTCTTATGATCACCAACTCATTGCGAGGCTACCACCTATGTTTTTCAAGTTGCAACTTGCTGAAAGCACCAACTCTCTGGTTTCTCTAGCACCCACTAGGGGGAAGCGCCAACTCCGTGGTTTCTCTAGCACCCAATAGAAGGAAGAACCAACTCCCTAAGTGTTCCAACACCAACTGGATGGAAGCACCAACTTCCAGTCACACATGCATCGACCTGTATAATAGAGAACAATAGTTCTCCCTTGCACCACCCTACCGGTTTTTCTGGATGCAACTAGATGGAACCTACAACTCCCTGTGTTCAAGCACCCACTTATAACTCTGAGGACAACATTCCTCCCTAGCACCTCCCTACCACCCTGAAATATAAATCTTTTCTTTCTTGAATTTATCACAGTGATACAACATTTATCTATAGCTTACCACTCTCATGATTGTTCTGCTACACTTCTCTTCTCTGCCTGCATCAATGTCTCTCTCCTCGCATCTACTGCACTTTTTGTTCTTCTCTCATATATGCATTTATGTTCCTTGCTTCTTCTACACTTTATCCTCAGTGTATTCTTTCCATTCTATGCACCATGCCTCTTCTGTGTGCTTCAGCTCCTGCACACAACATGCTTCTACCCGCATGAACCACACTCAACAACAACCACCCTCTCTTCTTTGTTCTACGTTTTTATAATATTTGTGCACCAATTGCATCCTATGTGTAATGCCTTTGCATGCTCTTCACAACGTCACTATTATACCCTTGTGGTTGTTTACTACATCTCTTCCTCATAATTGCATAGCTAACTCGCAGTGCACTTTCACTTCTATGTTCTGCATGTTTTTGTCACGTCGATTCCTCTGCCCGATCATCATGGAAACTCTTCATCATCCCTAGTGGTTTGGATCAATGTGTTCATCATCAGTGGGAGTTAATATGATATTCCTTAGCTTCTCTGGAAGTCGAGACTCTTCATATTCTCTATCAGTTACATCCTTTCAACTATGG
>JZKD02S0433990.1:1611847-1630495 GCA_000966675.3 Picea glauca
GTTTTGAGAGAGGATTCTTTCTAGGTGAAGAAAGGTTTGATCGCTTCATTGGATTTATAGATACTTTGTACCATACAAGTGCCTAGAATCTTGACCCGAGGGGTGGGTGCAGGGTGTGGGTACCAAGTTATTTTGTTAGGAAATGTATTTCCATGCTTTTTTCCCCAATGGATCCCCTTAACTAATGTGATTCTTAGGGAGACTTTCTAAGCCTATTTTCCCTCCATGACTCAAATCACCCACTTTCCACACAAGACTTGGGTTCGAACCTCAGTTCTAATAATTCCAATTCCCCTAAAATATCTAGATGTAAAACATAAAAACAAACTATCTCAGTGAAATCCTATCCTATAATTTGACTTGGCATAAATAAATTTTCAAGATGTTCTTGGGAAACCTTAGAAGGGACCTAACAATAAGAGTAGTAAACATGAGTGGTGATAACAATTTGGTCTAGATTTGGAACTTAGTTTCCAGTGACGAAGGTTTAGTGATTCACTTTTTAATATTCCTCTCTATCATTACACCATCACTTCCCACAGATCTTTAGGAGAGACCTAGAAACAAAAGGGGATACCCAGAAACTTAAAGAAGTGGTTTGACTATATACAAGTCTAGTGTTGGACAAAAATCCACATAGGAACTAAGCATTAGCTCTACATGTAACATTGGGTCATGGCCCATTGAATACTAGAACATGAAGCAATGAAAAATATGGTTAGGCATTCCATGGTATGATTCTAGGATTGCTAGGCTTAATCATCAACAAAATGATCATTAATTAACTGTAAAAAGTCCAACTCGGTTAGAGGAAAACTACCATTCCTAGATGCCATTTGAAAAAGAAGAAATCATCCAAGAAGCAAGTGTCTAATCAATTCCTTTGAATTTAAAGTGTTTACACATTCATTCATTATTGTCAAGTTTACCATTGCTTAGAAAATGAAAGTGTCTACTGGGATGACTAACTTATGCTACAGTTTCATGGGCATAGAAGGTTGGGCATGAAATCATGAGGAAATTTGATGGCCTATTTATGATGGAGAGTAGGGATAAGAATAAAAACAAAGTTGACTTCTAATCCCCTAAATCAATTATGTGATAAGAAGTGATGAAGCTAAGTGTCGAGGCATTTAATGGCTAGGGTAAACACTACTCCCATGTGTTATCACTCCAAGAAACTCTTTGGGGTTGTAGGACAAAGATGCTTGGTAACTCAAGAATATGGTAAATTTGGTATGCTTGGATCAATGAGATAACTCAATGGCTAATGAGAAGAACAACTTATCATGCATTCGAATAAGACAATGCTTTTAGAAATCAATGATCAGATAGAGTAATTGAAATAGGGTATGAAGAACACTAGTCTAGACAACCAAGTACATTAACATGTAGGGTCATACAATATAGTAAGAGATCCTTTAATTCAAATTCATGAGCTAAATAAGAAGATGACAGTTCTTAAAAGCTGAGCTAAACTGAATCAAAGTACAGAGTAATGCAACACATGAACAAATTTGACATTGGTAGCAAAAGAAGACTGTGATTCATATCAAGATAAGAGTCTAAGTACATGAGCCAAAATGTATCCAATATTGAACCTTTAGTTCATCTCATATCTTGAACTTTATAGCTTTACAACAAAAGTTCACATCCTAGAAGAATGGATCAAAAATGCTAAAGATAGAAAGTCAAAAACTAGATTACAAAAGACAAGGAATGATCCTCAAAATAAGGTCAATTCCACCTTTCATGGTCTTCAGATAATGTAGAGTCCTTGTGCAGTGCAGACAAGCCTTCCAAGGTTGTTTGATATCCTTTGATGAAGTTAAATTCAAATTTTCCAAGTTTAGAAAAAACCCTGATTTATTGCCCCCCAAAAAGGTGTCAAATCAACTTGAAATACTCCTCTAACTCCTTTGCATCAAAAGTGGATCTTAGATTTGATACTATAATTCAATATGTATCTTTGGAAAGTATTTTCAAGAGATTCAGTTGAGAAAAACTTCAATCTGGGCAAAAATACACCTTCGCTGGCTAGTCTTAGGTTTCACCAGCTATTTAGCCTTAAGATTTGCTAGTTAGCTGGTGAAAGCTCTGCTTTTCATCAGCTAACTGGTTATCATTCCGCCTTTTGCAGTGGTGAAAGTTCTATTTTGGCCAAAGGAAAACTTTTCGCATTTAAAATAAAAAATTATTTGCATCCACTGATAAAGAGGATCTGATACCCTGTGTCTTCAAATATATCCTATCATACCCTTGAGAAAAAGTCAAAAATAGAGTATAGCTAGATATAAATGACCGAGCTCCTGTAGAATGCACTGATTGCTTGCTGACTCTGTAGTCTGGCCCTTACTAATTTTCTAATCCTCCAATCATCACAGGTTTGCCTTATATCTTTTCAGAACCAAAACTTCTCCTGCATTTTCTTCTGAAAGTTATTCAACACTTTCACGTGCTAACTTCTCTTGAATTAGCTGATGTTGGATGTGACATAGTGGACTCAAAACTATCTCCCAATCTAGATGTTTGACCAGGTATAGATGCATGATTATTTTCGAAGGAAAAATAAGCAGGTCTTGAGATTCTATATGCACCATGCTCCTGGATAGAGAGCCAAATAGCTTCCATAACCGTTATGTCTTCTAGGTTCAAGTAAAAATTATCGTCTTTGTTGTCTCGACCAGGAAAAGGTTTGGACCTTGTCTTAGAAATCCCCAGATGAAACTTGAGTTGCGAGAATCCCATTTGTATCTGAAATTGGATTGGGAATAATAAGATCCTATCTGTTAGCTTCTTCAGAGGATAATGTCTGTGCAACATGTGTAGCCTCTTGTCCTTTATGCATTCCTTGCTTCTCAGCGTGTTCAATTCCATTCTCATTTTGTTTTGAGCTACCACGCCATCATCCTCCATTTGTTGTGACTGTACTGATGACAGATTGTATCATTATAACTTGATGGATTACATTGTTGAACACACCTGGTGCCATTCTCGTATATAGACTTTGCCATTCCTGAAATTGTATGAGTGGAGGATTTGTAATGCAGACCCTCCAGAAGGACATCGTAACATTGAGTCAAGAAATTATTCTCACAACGAGTGACATGTGCTGTAGAGGCCACGAGCATGCCAATAGCCAATCCTATTATAACATGAATGTTACGCATATATAGAGATCCAAATATTTCTACCAGCACAAGTGTGGAGATGACTACAAAACCAAGTCTCATATAATACCTATAGCCAAATGGAAGTTTTCACATTGCCATTTCCCGTGCACAATGTTTTGGATGTTAGTGCTTGTATAATGCATTCTGTAACACTGGCATTTGTGATCTTAAATGGGCAAAATTGACCCTATCAAAACCCAATGAAGTCATAATGTTGTCCATTTATTCAACAATTGAATAATTTGGCATTCAAGGTTACGGTACCATCAATTCCCATAATTTTGGCAAATAAACCAATCTTCTTGACACCTGTATGATATCTAGTTCCTCGTGGCTCGATTTTCATGCAATATGTTGTCTTTTACCTGTCAAACTATCTAGAACGCAACTATACTTCATCACATCCTCTACATGCACATCCTCTGCCTGCAAAATTGGGCATCTGGACTTGGTGTTTGTATGCAGACTTGTAACTGCTCTATGTCTTAGAAAGCGAATTAGACATGTGTATGTCTATTTATTTGCTTTGACAAACTTTAAGATTAGCTTAAAACATGCAAGGCTTGGCTTGATCCCGTGCCTTCATGTGAAATGAAAAGTGGTGGTTCAAAAGGACTACAGAGCATAAAAACCCCGATTAGGTGTAATGATAGCATCTTACCTCACCAATTCCATCAATTTTCGGTGGTTACCATTTGATGATTGCGTCAACTGACAGCCGAAATGTGTGAAAGCATGGGATTTTCTTTTTCCACGTAGAAACCTTTTGGGTGGTTAACTGGGATTTTGTTTTTCCCTTTTAACTACTGAAAGCAAAGGCTTTCGGTGGTTAATGAGCGCTTTTTAGGCCTGCCTAAACCACTGAAACCTGAGATTCTCTCTTTTTCTTGACAAAACCAAATCCGATGTTTGTTCCAGGTTTATTTACAAAAAATAGACTGTCTAACAAGCTTGAAAAAATTTAGAAATAAATTTTTGGTCTTCTCCCTATCACCTAAAATGACAATTTTGACTGTGCTAGTTTAGGAGATAACAACTGGCTCCTACTCGGGGATGGAATCCTCCCAGTGAGCTTCCAAGAACAAGCAGTTCTAGTTGCCTTATCTATTGGGATATGGAGTCATGTGGCCTGTGCAACTGTTCCTTTGCAAATCTGCAGCCTGCCTGTAGCTTTCTTGTAGCCTTCCCTTCTTATTCATTGAAATCAACAACCAATAACTGAAAAGTCTAATGCTCATTGAGTGAGATTATTCTTTTGCTAACTCCTACGCTAACCAACTGTACTGGCTCTTATCAAGTGAAGTCATGCTTCCAATGAAGCCATGTGAGAAACTGATTTACTGACATCATGCTAGATCTTGACCCGAGAAANTCCCAATGGAACCCCTTAACTAATGTGATTCTTAGGGAGACTTTTCTAAGCCTCTTTTCCCTCCATGACTCAAATCACCCACTTTCCACACAAGACTTGGGTTCGAGCCTTGGTTCTAATAATTATGATTCCCCTAAAATCTCTAGATGTAAAACATAAAAACAAACTAGCTTAGTGAAATCCTATCCTATAAGTTGACTTGGCATAAATAAATTTTCAAGATTTTCTTGGGAAACCTTAGAAGGGACCTAACAATAAGAGTAGTAAACATGAGTGGTGATAACAATTTGGTCTAGATTTGGAACTTAGTTTCCAGTGACAAAGGTTTAGTGATTCACTTCTTAATATTCCTCTCTATCATTGCACCATCACTTCCCACGGATCTTTAGGAGAGACCTAGAAACAAAAGGGGATACCCAGAAACTTAAAGAAGTGGTTTGACTATATCCAAGTCTAGTGTTGGACAAAAAGCCACATAGGAACTAAGCATTAGCTCTACATGTAATGTTGGGTCATGGCCCATTGAATACTAGAACATGAAGCAATGCAAAATATGGTTAGGAATTCCATGGTATGATTCTAGGATTGCTAGGCTTAATCATCAACAAAATGATCATTAATTAACTGTAAAAAGTCCAACTCAATTAGAGGAATCCTACCATTCCTAGAAGCCATTTGAAAAAGAAGAAATCATCCAAGAAGCAAGTGTCTAATCAATTCCTTTGAATTTAAAGTGTTTACACATTCATTCATTATTGTCAACTTTACCATTGATTAGAAAATGAAAGTGTTGACTGGGATGACTAACTTATGCTACAATTTCATGGGCATAGAAGGTTGGGCATGAAATCATGAGGCAATTTGATGGATTATTTATGATGGAGAGTAGGGATAAGAATAAAAACAAAGTTGACTTCTAATCCCCTAAATCAATTATGTGATAAGAAGTGATGAAGCTAAGTGTCGAGGCATTTAATGGTTAGGGTAAACACTACTGCCATGTGTTATCACTCCAAGAAACTCTTTGGGGTTGTAGGCCGAAGATGCTTGGTAACTCAAGAATATGGTAAATTTTGTATGCTTTGATCAATGAGATAACTCAATGGCTAATGAGAAGAACAACTTATCATGCATTCGAATAAGACAATGCTTTTAGAAATCAATGATCAGATAGAGTAATTGAAATAGGGTATGAAGAACACTAGTCTAGATAACCAAGTACATTAACATGCAGGGTCATACAAGATAGTAAGAGATCCTTTAATTCAAATTCATGAGCTAAATAAGAAGATGACAGTTCTTAAAAGCTGAGCTAAACTGAATCAAAGTACAGAGTAATGCAACACATGAACAAATATGCCATTGGTAGCAAAAGAAGACTATGATCCATATCAAGATAAGAGTCTAAGTACATGAGCCAAAATGTATCCAATATTGAACCTTTAGTTCATCTCATATCTTGAACTTTATAGCTTTACAACAAAAGTTCAGATCCTAGAAGAATGGATCAGAAATGCTAAAGATAGAAAGTCAAAAACTAGATTACAAAAGACAAGGAATGATCCTCAAAATGAGATCAATTCCACCTTTCATGGTCTTGAGATAATGTAGAGTCCTTGTGCAGTGCAGAAACGCATTCCAAGGTTGTTTGATATCCTTTGATGAAGTTAAATTCAAATTTTCCAAGTTTAGAAAAAACCCTGATTTATTTCCCCCAAAAAAGGTGTCAAATCAACTTGAAATCCTCCTCTAACTCCTTTGCATCAAAAATGGATCTTAGATTTGATACTATAATTCAATATGTATCTTTGGAAACCATTTTCAAGAGATTCAGTTGAGAAAAACTTCAATCTGGGCAAAAATACACCTTCGCTGGCTAGTCTCAGGTTTCACCAGCTATTTCGCCTTAAGATTTGCTAGTTAGCTGGTGAAAGCTCTGCTTTTCATCAGCTAACTGGTTATAATTCTGCGTTTTGCGCTGGTGAAAGTTCTATTTTGGCCAAAGGAAAAATTTTCGCATTTAAAATAAAAAATTATTTGCATCCACTGATAAAGAGGATCTGATACCCTGTGTCTTCAAATATATCCTATCATACCCTTGAGAAAAAGTAAAAAATAGAGTATATCCAGATATAAATGATCGAGCTCCTGTAGAATGCACTGATTGCTTGCTGACTCTGTAGTCTGGTCCTTACTAATGTTCTAATCCTCCAATCATCACAGGTTTTCCTTATATCTTTTCAGAACCAAAACTTCTCCTGCATTTTCTTCTGAAAATTATTCAACACTTTCACGTGCTAACTTCTCTTGAATTAGCTGATGTTGGATGTGACATAGTGGACTCAAAACTATCTCCCAATCTAGATGTTTGACCAGGTATAGATGCATGATTATTTTCGAAGGAAAAATAGGTAGGTCTTGAGATTCTATATGCACCATGCTCCTGGATAGAGAGCCAAATAGCTTCGATAACCGTTATGTCTTCTAGGTTCAAGTAAAAATTATCATCTTTGTTGTATCGACCAGGCAAAGGTTTGGACCTTGTCCTAGAAATCCCCAGATGAAACTTGAGTTGCGAGAATCCCATTTGTATCTGAAATTGGATTGGGAATAATAAGATCCTATATGTTAGCTTCTTCAGAGGATAATGTCTGTGCAACATGCATAGCCTCTTGTCCTTTATGCATTCTTTGCTTCTCAGCGTGTTCAATGCCATTCTCATTTTGTTTTGAGCTACCACGCCATCATCCTCCATTTGTTGTGACTGTACTGATGGCAAATTGTATCATTATAACTTGATGGATTACATTGTTGAACACAGCTGGTGCCATTCTGGTATATAGACTTTGCCATTCCTGAAATTGTATGAGTGGAGGATTTGTAATGCAGACCCTCCAGAAGGACATGGAAACATTGAGTCAAGCAATTATTCTCACAATGAGTGACATGTGTTGTAGAGGCCACGAGCATGCCAATCCAATCCTATTATAATGTTACGCATATATGGAGATCCAAATATTTCTACCAGCACAAGTGTGTAGACGACTCCAAAACCAAGTCTCATATAATACCTATGGCCAAATGGAAGTTTTCACATCGCCATTTCCCATGCACAATGTTTTGGATGTTAGCGCCTATATAATGCGTTCTATAACACTAGCATCTACGATCTTAAATAGGCAAACTCGGCCCTGTCAAAACCCAATGAAGTCATAATGCTATCCATTTATTCAACAATTGAATAATTTGGCATTCAAGGTTACGGTGCCATCTATTCCCATAATTTTGGCAAATAACCCAATCTTCTTGACACCTGTATGATATCTAGTTCCTCGTGGCTCGATTTTCATGCAATCTGTTGTCTTTTACCTGTCAAACTATCTAGAACGCAACTATACTTCATCAAATCCTCTGCGTGCACATCCTTTGCCTGCAAAATTGGGCATCTGGACTTGGTGTTTGTATGTAGACTTGTAACTGCTCTATGTCTTAGAAAGAGAATTAGACATGTGTATGTCTATTTATTTACTTTGACAAACTTTAAGATTAGCTTAAAACATGCAAGGCTTGGCTTGAGCCCGTGCCTTCATGTGAAATGAAAAGTGGTGGTTCGAAAGGACTACAGAGCATGAAAACCCCGATTAGGTGTAATGATAGCATCTTACCTCACCAATTCCATCAATTTTCGGTGGTTACCATTTGATGATTGCGCCAACTGACAACCGAAATGTGTGAAAGCATGGGCTTTTCTTTTTCCACGTAGAAACCTTTTGGGTGGTTAACTGGGCTTTTGTTTTTACCTTTTAACTACTGAAAGCGAAGGCTTTCGGTGGTTAATGAGCACTTTTTAGGCCTGCCTAAACCACTGAAACATGAGATTCTCTCTTTTTCTTGACAAAACCAAATCCGATGTTTGTTCCAGGTTTATTTACAAAAAATAGACTGTCTAACAAGCTTGAAAAAATTTAGAAATAAATTTTTGGTCTTCTCCCTATCACCTAAAATGACAATTTTGATTGTGCTAGTTTAGGAGATAACAACTGGCTCCTACTCGGGGATTGAATCCTCCCAGTGAGCTTCCAAGAACAAGTAGTTCTAGTCACCTTATCTGTTGGGCTATGGAGTCATGTGGCATGTGCAACTGTTCCTCTGCAAACCTGCAGCTTTCCTGTAGCTTTCTTGTAGCCTTCCCTTCTTATTCATTGAAATCAACAGCCAATAACTGAAAATTCTAATGCTCATTGAGTGAGCTTATTCTTTTGCTAACTCCTACGCTAACCAACTGTACTGTCTCTTATCAAGTGAAGTCATGCTTCCAATGAAGCCATGTGAGAAACTGATTTACTGACATCATGCTAGATCTTGACCTGAGAAACAATGGAAGCCATAGAAAAAAAAAATGTGTTTTGAACAGATAATAAGACCATCTTTCATCTATCAAGAATATTTTAATATTCATACTATTCATGGATTCTAGAAAATCAGTAATAGGGTCATGAAAGACATAATGAAATACCTCTCCTTGCTATTGGTCCAACTGAGAATTGAAAAGTTGTTGTTGCTACTAGTACTGCTGGATACTTTCATTGATCTCAATGTTGAATGTGGACTGCTCAGTATTTACTGTAGAAAAATGTATGATCAACTGATGATCTAAAATTTTCTGATCCCTTTCATGATTTTCCTGTGATTTGAATTTCTCATTATGATGTGTTGGCCTATTACAGTTGACAATTTATGAGAGAGAAGAAGTAATATGATCTTGATATTCTATATCACTACCTTATTCCTCATCAGCAACCTTTATATCAGAATCTGAAACAAAGGATTCAAAAGGAAGATAGTCCTCTTGATATTCCTTATGAAGATAAGATTATTTATGCAAATTATGTTCCTCATGATCACTGTAACTTCCTTCCATCTGCCAATCTATAAACCGAAGACTGTCTTCATTGATTTCTATTGGATTTTGATCAAAGGAAAACTTCTCATCTTCACAAATCTTTAAATCTCCTTCTTCAGAATAATGATCACAAGAGGATAACATAACAGGGCTTACATGATATGGATTGAGATCAGCTAAGAAAATATAATTTCCTATGTAATCATTAGTTATCATAGGCTCAATTTGGTTTGTAAACTGATCATAAAATTTGGATTCATACCTGTCTTTGGAATACTCTACCAATATTAAAGAATTCAGATTTGACTTTAAAACAAACTCACATGCTTGATGTTGTTCCAATTTTGTTTCACACTCATAACCTTCATGCTCAAAATCTGAGACATACTTCCATTCTGTTGGCTTAGGTAGATGTGGATTTTCAAATTCATCCTGCTCTTGGGTCCTCCTGGAAGCACAAATATTCTCCTCCACCTCTTGAGCATCTTCAAACAAACTCATTAATGATGAAGGTTTCATTTCCAGCAGGAAAAGGACAAGCTCTGAATACTGAGACATAACATAATATACCATGGTAGCAATCTCCATGGGCCAGATCTCCAAAGATATGTCATAATATATCCTGTAGAACCTTCTATTGAAAATAGGCAAAGCTTCATCCTACTCTCTCTTCAAAGCATAAAAGTCAGCGAGGTATGAATCCAATGATTTGTTCTTACCCCAATGCTTGGAAAAAGCATTAGAGAATTCGATCCAAGAGCCAATGGAGTCAACTCTTAGACCCTTAAACCATATTGTAACATCTTTGATCAATGACTTAGAGAAAAATCTCATGATCACGTCTTCATCAATAATCTCGAACCAATCAATAAAATCCTCAAAGGATTCCAAGTGCTTGTCAGTTGAAACTGGGTTTTGTCCAAAAAACTGAGGAAGATATTCAAAACAATCAAGGGGGTAAGGATGTAGGGAATAGGGGAGCCTCAAAGGCCTGAAAATCTTCATCCTAATTTTAATTTGAAAGGCAGTGGGCTGATCATGAAACTTAATACGTTGATGAGAAATTTTATCAGTAATGTGAAAAGGTGTTTAAATCTGAGAGGGTTTGGAATCAATTTCAACGTCCACAAAGTCAGAAGGGTTATTGGATTCAAGAGGGAATGGAATGCAAAACTCATCTTTATGAACATGGTGAGGTAAAGCTATTGAATCTACTTCTGTATTACAAGCAAGCTGCAAGTTTTCTTTTTTTAAGGTTGGGTATATACAAGAAGAATGATGATTTTTTGAATATACAAAACATAAAATGATTCTCTTTACATGCGAAGGGAAAAGCATGAAAGAGGTGATAAAGAAATACAACAGTTCATGAAGCAAACTAATGAACTGATACCTGGAATTGAAATTTAACCTCTTCATCTTCTGTCAACCGGATCCTCCCCAGTGGAGTCTTTAATCGTGGAGTCGCCAACAATTTTCTGATTAACGAAGTCACCACTAAATCTGTCCTTCATGGAGTCGCCAGATAGATGATTACAACCAATATAATGTCCAGGCTTCGTCTATCATCAAAGCTGGATCTATGTCATCTCCCAAGGAAACTGAGCTTCAATCTTCTTTCCCTAGCAATGGCACCAATTTGTTATCACTCCAAGAAACTCTTTGGGGTTGTAGGCCAAATATGCTTGGCAATTCAAGAATATGGTAAATTTGGTATGCTTGGATCAATGGGATAACTCAATGGATAATGAAAAGAACAACTTATCATGAATTCGAATAAGATAGTGCTTTTAGAAATCAATGATCAAATAGAGTAATTGAAATAGGGTATGAAGAACACTAGTCTAGATAACCAAGTACATTAACATGCAGGGTCATACAAGATAGTAAGAGATCCTTTAATTCAAATTCATGAGCTAAATAAGAAGATGTCAGTTCTTAAAAGCTGAGCTAAACTGAATCAAAGTACAGAGTAATGCAACACATGAACAAATCTGACATTGGTAGCAAAAGAAGACTATGATTCATATCAAGATAAGAGTCTAAGTACATGAGACAAAATGTATCCAAGATTGAACCTTTAGTTCATCTCATATCTTGAACTTTATAGATTTACAATAAAAGTTCAGATCCTAGAAGAATGGATCAGAAATGATAAAGATAGAAAGTCAAAAACTAGATTACAAAAGACAAGGAATGATCCTAAAAATGAGGTCAATTTCACCTTTCATGGTCTTCAGATAATGTAGAGTCCTTGTGCATTGCAGATAAGCCTTCCAAGGTTGTTTGATATCCTTTGATGAAGATAAATTCGAATTTGCCAAGTTTAGAAAAAAACTTGATTTATTGTCCCCAAAAAGGTGTCAAATCAACTTGAAATCCTCATCTAACTCCTTTGCATCAAAAGGGGATCTGATATTTGACACTATAATTCAATATGTATCTTTGGAAAGCATTTTCAAGAGATTCGGTTGAGAAAAACTTCAATCTAGGAAAAAATACACCTTTGCTGGCGAGTCTCAGGTTTCACCAACTATTTTTCCTTAAGGTTTGCTAGTTAGCTGGTGAAAGCTCTTCTTTTCATCAGCTAACTGGTTATAATTCCAACTTCTGTGCTGGTGAAAGTTTTGTTTTGGCCAAAGGAAATCTTTTCGCATTTAAAATAAAAAATTATTTGCATCCACTGATAAAGAGGATCTGATACCCTGTGTCTTCAAATATATCCTATCATACCCTTGAGAAAAAGTAAAAAATAGAGTATAGCCGGATATAAATGACCGAGCTCTTGTAGATTGCACTGATTGCTTGCTGACTGTGTAGTCTGGCCCTCGCTAATGTTCTGATCCTCCAATATTCACAGGTTTGCCTTATATCTTTTCAGAACCAAAACTTCTCCTGCATTTTCTTCTAAAAATTATTCAACACTTCCACGTGCTAACTTCTCTTGAATTAGTTGATGTTGGATGTGACATAGTGGACTCAAAACTATCTCCCAATCTAGATGTTTGACCAGGTATAGATGCATGATTATTTTTGAAGGAAAAAGAAGCAGGTCTTGAGATTCTATATGCACCATGCTCCTGGATAGAGAGCCAAACAACTTCCATAACCGTTATGTCTTCTAGGTTTAAGTAAAAATTATCATCTCTGTTGTATCGACTAGGAAAAGGTTTGTACCTTGTCTTAGAAATCCCCAGATGAAACATGAGTTGTGAGAATCCCATTTGTATCTGAAATTGGATTGGGAATAATAAGATCCTGTTTGTCAGCTTCTTCAAAGGATAATGTCTATGTAGCATGCGTAACCTCTTGTCCTTTATGCATTCTTTTCTCCTCAGCATGTTCAATTCCATTCTTGTTTTGTTTTGAGCTACCACGCCATCATCCTCCATTTTTTGTGACTGTATTGATGGAAGATTGTATCATTATAAGTTGATGGACTACATTGTTGAACACAGCTGGTGCCATTCTGGTATATAGACTTTGCCATTCCTGAAATTGTATGAGTGGAGGATTTGTAATGCAGACCCTCCAGAAGGACATGGAAACATTGAGTCAAGCAATTATTCTCACAATGAGTGACATGTGTTGTAGAGGCCACGAGCATGCCAATCCAATCCTATTATAATGTTACGCATATATGGAGATCCAAATATTTCTACCAGCACAAGTGTGTAGACGACTCCAAAACCAAGTCTCATATAATACCTATGGCCAAATGGAAGTTTTCACATCGCCATTTCCCATGCACAATGTTTTGGATGTTAGCGCCTATATAATGCGTTCTATAACACTAGCATCTACGATCTTAAATAGGCAAACTCGGCCCTGTCAAAACCCAATGAAGTCATAATTCTATCCATTTATTCAACAATTGAATAATTTGGCATTCAAGGTTACGGTGCCATCAATTCCCATAATTTTGGCAAATAACCCAATCTTCTTGACACCTATATGACATCTAGCTCTTCATGGCTCAATTTTCATGCAATCTGTTGTCTTTTACCTATCAAACTATCTAGAACGTAGCTATACTTCATCAAATCCACTGCGTGCACATCCTTTGCCTACAAAATCGGGCATCTGGACTCAGTGTTTGTATGCAGACTTGTAATTGCTCTGTGGCTTAGAAAGAGAATTAGACATGTGTATGTCTATTTATTTGCTTTGACAAACTTTAAGATTAGCTTAAAACATGCGAGGCTTGGCTTGAGCTCGCGCCTTCATGTGAAATGACAAGTGGTGGTTCGAAAGGACTACAGAGCGTGAAAACCCCAATCAGGTGTAATGATAGCATCTTACCTCACCAATTCCATCAATTTTCGGTGGTTACCATTTGATGATTGCGCCAACTGACAGCCAAAACATGCGAAAGAACGGGCTTTTCTTTTTCCACGTAGAAACCTTTTCGGTGGTTAACTTGGATTTTGTTTTTCCTTTTTAACTACCGAAAGCAAAGGCTTTCGGTGGTTAATGAGTGCTTTTCAGGCCCGCCTAAACCACTGAAACCTAATATTCTCTCTTTTTCTTGACAAAACCAAATTCGATGTTTGTTCCAAGTTTATTTACAGAAAATAGAATGTCTAACAAGCTTGAAAAAATTTAGAAATAATTTTTTGGACTTCTGCCTATCACCTAAAATGACAATTTTGTCTGTGCTAGTTTAGGAGATAACACCATGGAGATTTTTTCTTCTTATGGCACAATCAAGGGGATTGGTCATGTGTGAGTTGTAAACAATTATGGTTAGGGATATTCAATTTTGAAACTAATTATGAGCCTAGTGCTAAGGTTACGATTGGAGCATTTTAAAAGGACGACTTAGCATTTCATCAAGAATTCTATCAAGCATTTCATCAAGCATTCTATCAAGAATTTCTATCAATCATTTCATCAAACAATTAGAATGCACACTCAAGAAATAGGAGAAAGAAGTCAAACCATTTCCTCCGTCCGTGTGCCCTCCTCCGGTGCAAAACCATGTTCCCTCCTCCCGTGAAAATCCATGTGCCCTCCTCTGCAAATCCGTGTTCCCTCCTTTGCAAATCTATCTGCCCTAGCCTCATCCTACGTGCCCTCCTCCTATGCGCCTCTCCCTCCTTCTCTTCCTTCTCCCGTCCTCCTCTCCCTTACACTCTATGTTCAAATTACTGTGCCCTAGCCTCCTCACGTTCACCTCTCCTTCCTTCTCCTCCTTCTCCCGTCCTCCTCTCCCTTCCGTGATCCAAATCCATGCTCCTATGTATAGTGGTGTGCAACTATGTATAGTGTTGAGTGCGAGCAGCTTTGCACGCGAGTGTAGTGGTCATGTGTGATTTGAATTTTGTTTTGTTTGTATGTTGTTTTATTTTTGTTTTTATTTTTTTATTTTTTGTTTTTTTATTATTTATATATAATATATATTATATATATTATATATATAATCCCTAACACACTAGTCCCATATAAATTCATTAACCCCCTATTAGAATTTGATCATTGATCCATTTGATCCTTGATGAAATCACCTAATAATTATGACTTTGAACACAATGAATCCCTATTATATGATAACCCCCAATCAATATAAACTTGAACATGGTATACCCTCTAATCCCTATGACTCCTGAAACAATCACCTCCAGTGAACATAGTGTGACCTCAAACACACTAAAACATGAATACATTATGGTTTTGAACATAGTAACATCATAATAGATTGACCCTTCTAATACACTATGACTCTTAACCCCTATAACCGACCTTGATCTCTTAATTCACCCTTTTTATTTATTTCAAATTATTATTATGATGCATTTAGAAAAGTATGAGGTTAATTAATATATCATTTATGGTCAACAATATCTTTGGCATTAAATTATCATGTCATGGTATAAAATATTGATCACTATAACCCTCCTTGGACATAGTATACCCATGAGGTGTAAAGCATAGGAGATAATATACCATGGTATAGACATCTGAAATATCTCATGTGGTCATGTAAGGTTGGATGATCTAATATCTGATGGGAAAACTMGAATATCAAGTTTGAATMAKAAGAAATAAGMAAGAGAGTTCATCAAAGMATCATGAATKCACCCCTAAGAGGKTGGTHTRGAAKTADTTTCCCTTGAGAGGGGAAYARTTCCTAGGTGATAATARCTCTTTAAATGGTGTAWTTAATCTATCAAAGAACTAGAATCTCAAGAACAACCATAGAAGAAAATAAGTTATCAAACCAAGATACTACATGCTTAGGTGGTGCAACAAGTGGTCTCAAGTGTGTTTGAATCATAATGTCAATGGATTAATTAATATTTTATCTTATAAAATAAACAAGACTCTAGACAAAAGATAAACTAAAAGCACTCAAATAGGCTTAAACTATAACTCTTCCAAACTCTTCCATCTAAATCATTAGGGGCCCACCGAGGAAAGAGAATAAAGAGAAGGATGAGGGATTTCCAAACACCTACCATGAGAAGTGATGAAATCCACTATGGTGATGAGTGAAGGTATCAATGAGGTTGTTATAACTAGGAGACAAAGGGTGATGAAATCTTGAGGCCCGTAGAAATACATCTTAGGAGTCCTCCCTCATACAAGAGCCACCTCGATACAAGCCTAATAGAATGGCCACTAAGATACCTCTTCATAGATGCACTCTGAAGAGTGTGCTAGAGGCCTAATAGAATGGCCACTAAGATACCCAACCTTGGCATTATCCACTCCTAAGAGTGTGCTTGTTTCTAAATAAGTCTTGACCATATCCTACAGAAAGGATTTTAATCTCCCTAATTGGTTAACCAATATGTTTCAAATGTAAATGGTTGTGATGAATTATTTGGATTCATATCCCTGCAACACTAGCTTAACTACAAAGTTTTTTTGGCCCCAATTGGGGATTTAATGAGTTAAGATAGATTGTTGATTTTAGACTGAGATTGGGGTCATGAACCAAGCATTTAATTATGGAGTGAAGTGTGTATACTTGTGGTGTAACCAAATTCAGAAGGAAATGTACTTTAAATACAAATGTTTGTAATTAAAGAGATTTTGAATTGAAATACTAGTTCAAATGAAGACAAATAGTTAAGCAAAAGGAAATTGCTCCTTATCAAAATGAACCTCCTGATTAGAAATGAGAATTATTAAATTCAAATCATCAAACAAAATTATATTTCAACCTAGCTATGGACTAAGATTTAGATGGCTAAATGATTCCAAAAGGAAAGCCTAAAAGAAAGAAGTCAAATAATAGAAACAAGAGGTGTTCCTTTCTCTAACTAAATACTTTTATTTTTGAAATTAAATGATCCTTATAACTATCACAGCCACAAAGTGGCTGGTGAACGCCGAAAGGCAATGCCAAAGCTTCCTCTCGGATAGCTGAAATGCACATAGAGTTGAGGAATTCTAAAAGTTAATTTCAAATGTGGTAATTCCAATGGTTAATTAGTTAAACGTGGAAATCATATTGTGGTACAATAATTTATTAATATGATTAGGTAAATGTTAGAAAGTAAATAGGTTAACTAATGCATTCAAAAATACAAGGAAGTTATGAAGAGTAAATCACATTCATTGATTTGGGAGGACGACTAAGAATATGCCAACATCTTCAATTCTTAGCCATCAGATTAGAATTTTAGATTAAAAGGTGATTAATTTTTCCCATCTCCAATAGTTATATGCCTTTCGGCGTAACAAAAAGAAAATAAGGATTGAAGGTTGGAATATTGATGTGTCTAGTTCAGAGACATTTGACCGGCCCACTATCTATCATTAGTTGATTGGTTCACTCATGTATCTAGTCAACACTAGGTCAGATATTAGCTTTGCAGTCAAATGCCTAAGTTAGTTCATGGTGGACCCTTAGAGAGTGCATTGGATAGTTGTGAAGCATGTGCTTTGGTACGTGAGAGGTACAATGGAGTATTGGTTGTTGTATGAGTGCAGTGGTGGAGTGATATTGTCAGGTTTTATAGTTGTTGATTGGGAAGGATGTACAGAGGGCAGGAAGAGCACTTCAGGTTTTTTCTTCGACATTGGATCAGGAATTATTTCCTAGTTTAGCAGGAAGCATAAATCATGGTATTAAGCTATGTTGAGGTAGAATACATGGCAACATGTGAGGCATTATGGTTGAAGAAGTTGTTCTTAGTATTGTTCGATGTGGAGTTGGAGGCTATGGTGATACATTTTGATAATCATAGTGGCATAAAGCTCTTTGAGAATCACGTGTTTCATGATCGTAGCAAGCATATAGACATATGATATCACTTACTACGAGATTGTGTGCAGAAGGGGGTTGTGAGGCTTCAATACATTGAGACTGATGATCATATGGAAAACATATTTACCAAGGCACTGAGCAGACAAAAGTTTGAGAAGTTCATAGATAAGATGGGGTTGGTGAAGAATCCCTTCCTCGTTAAGAGGGAGTACTGAGAAGAGTAACTCAAAAGGTATTCTTCCATGTGTCTTGTCCTAGTAATTCATTAATATTGTTTGATTATAGAATTCTTCATGTGGGTCGTATTTGAGTCTCAAAACCCTCCCATAGTTTCAAGGCATGCATCTACTATAACCATGTCAAGTTTTGGTGCATACAAGCACAAACTAAAAAAATTTCAAAGTTGGCCCCATTTCGTGGTAATATTTTCAATTGCACGCACCTTTCAATCTAGTCAAAGTTGATCTATTAATGTCTCTTGCTATTGTGGGGTTATAAAGCCTCATGATCCCAATGACCACATGCCTCCAACCTTCTGATATGATGATCGTTGGGTGACAACATTTATGAAGGGTGACAACTAAGACTAGGGTTTAGGGTTTATATGATGAATTGATGATGGACGAAAGTAGGCATGTGAGTCAAATTTGAGTCCAGAAACCCTCCCATATCATTAAGGCATGAAAATAGTCTATCCATGTCAAATTTCAATGCATTCAGAAACAGTTTGAAAAAATTTCAACGTTGGCCCCATTAAGAGGTCACTATTGCCCGTGTCTAGTCCTAGTACAATTTCCTTGTAAAATCTGCATAAGCTGTTTGGAGAATGATAATTTTGAGAATGATAATGATGAATTGATGATGGACATAACTACATCATTGGTATGATTAGGCTCAGTTGCATAGAGATCCTCTTGGTTTCGAAAATAGTTCATTCTCTACTAAACCGAGGCAACCACGTGAAGGTGGAAGCTCTAATTAT
>JZKD02S0433990.1:1635514-1662560 GCA_000966675.3 Picea glauca
CAAAGACATGAAATATGGTACTACACATATTATAATATATTATCAAGGAAAAAACAAGATAAATGAAATTTGGACATTTGAAAAAAAATTTACAAGTTAAATGAGTACATCAATAGAAAATAACATACTAACCTTGCAAGTTCAAAATCCAAGCTATGTAGATCGATAATTGGATTTGTTCAACCTATGGGTGATGGAAAAAATAAACAGCTCAAACAAAAGCCAACAACAGTGTCACAACTATAGCAATTGTGTCGCAAAGTCTCTTAAAGTCACGTATATATAGATAAAATAGTCAACTAGCCGTTAACACCAACCAATGAGATAGGCAAAAAATTTTGTCACTATTGCCACAAAATTTCATCGCTATTGCCGTGAAATTTCGTTGCTATAGTGATGAAAATCCCGACTAGGTTAAAATAAGATTTTTGTCTATATTGCGACGAACTTTCGTGGCAATATCGACGAAAATCCCACCCGGTTAAAAAAATTGATGAAACTAGTGGAAGCATGGAAAATTTTCATGGAATAATCCACCCATATGTAGTAGTGTCTTCAACTCTCAGAAAGTACTTCCCAATAGTTTCATCTTCTTTCATTTGTAGTAGTTCAAAATGTACTTTGTAGGTTTGAAGCTTGGCATCCTTTACCTTCTAATTAACTTCATAACCGCTAATGATTTTGTTTCCACATGTCTTTGGTAGTTTCTAAGTGCATAAATTTTACAAATTCTTCTTCTGCAAGCCCACTCAGAATACCATTCATAGCCTTAGTGTTGAAGATGAATTATAGCTTGTCATCCTTATTAGCTAGTACAACTGGCTTTACATAACCAGTCTCTACCACATCCCAGACATCTTCACCTAAGGCCATTATGTAGGTTCTCATCCTAACTTTCTAGGAGCCAAAGTTTGTTCCATTGAATAGGGGGTCCTTATTGGTTGAAGTTCCTCCATGGCTAGTCATGTTTAAGCTATAGGATCTACCCTTAAATAAATGGAACTTTCTCTGATACTAATTATTGGACAACTGAGAGGGGTGGGTGAATTAGTTGTTACCGTGCTTAAACAATTATGCTTATTTTAAACTCTTTACAAAGCACTCAATGAAAATCACAATAATGCAGGGAGGTAAGCAATAGGATATTCAACATCAATCACACACATGAAATATACAGAGATAGATATTTCCTGAGGAAACCCATAAAGGGAAAAACCTCTTCTTCTTGATATGATAAGTAATCTTTATTTTCTGTACATTATCATTCCTATGAGCACCAACTCATTACGAGGCTACTACCTCTGTTTTGCATGCTGCAACTTGCTAAGAACACCAACTCTCTAGTTTCTCTAGCACCCACTAGAAGGAAGCACCAACTCCTTGGTTTCTCTAGCACCCACTAGAAGGAAGCACCAACTCCTTGGTTTCTCTAGCACCCACTAGAAGGAAGCACCAACTCCCTAATTGTTCCAACACCAACTGGATGGAAGCACCAACTTCCAGTCACACAGGCACTGACCTGTATAACAAAGAACAATAGTTCTCCCTTGTACCACCCTGCCACCCTGGTTTTTCTGGCTGCAACCAGATGGAAGCTACAACTCCATGTGTTCAAGAACCTACAACAGTCCTCCCTAGCACCTCCCTACCACCCTCAAATAGAAATATTTTTTTTCTTGAATTTATCACAGTGATACAACATTTATCTATGGCTTACTAGTCTCATCATTGTTCTGCTACACTGCTCTGCTCTGCCTGCATCAGTGTCTCTCTCCTCGCGTCTGCTACACTTTCTATTCTTCTCTCAGATATGCATTTTTGTTCCTTGCTTCTTCTGCGCTTTATTCTCTGTGTCGTATTTCCATTCTATGCACCACGCCTCTTCTATGTGCTTCAGCTGCTACACACAGCATGCTTCTACCTGCATGAACCACACTCAACAAGAACCACCCTCTCTTCTTTGTTCTACATTTTTATATTCTCTATGCACCAATTGCATCTTATGCGCAATGCCTCTGCATGCTCTTCACAACATCATTGTTCTGCCCTTATGGTTGTTTACTACATCTCTTTCTCATAACTGCATATCTAACTCGCAGTGCACTTTCACTTCTCTGTTCTGCATGTTTTTTTCACGCCGAGTCCTCTGCCCAATCATCATGACAACTCTTTGTCATCCCTGGTGGTTTGGCTCAATGCGTTCATCATCAATGGGCGTTAAGCTGAGATTCCTTATCTTCTCTGGTAATCGAGACTCTTCATCTTCTCTGTCAGTTACAACCAGGAAACTATGGATTCTTTGGCTTCTAGGCCCCTTCCTTCGCATGATCACTGGCGGTGACCAAGTGTTTACTCAAAAGGCTCTTCCCGATTTCTGTCTAGTGAGCACTAGCTCCATTTCACGATATGACCTTGGGCTATGAGCTTCATGTGACCATGCAATTGCAGGCACGTCCATAGGCGATTTGAGAGAAACCCTATTTTCACCCCGCAATTCATTACCATCCTCCATGTGTCCTTTCTCCAAAATTGTGGTTTTGATTGCGGACTGCTTACGAAAAATTAAGGCCCGAGCATGTTTTGGCCCCACAATGGAGCACGACCATCGATCTCACGATCTTAACGGTGCTCTTGAATGGACAGTTTAGATTTGTCCTCTCAAGTCCATGGACCAGTTCTCTCCTTCCTCCATCAATGACTGAGGTTTCCTTCGTGATCTGAGCTCAGGGAGTTTCAACTCTCAAAACCTGTTGCTCCTGATTGTATATGTTCCGGAATGGAAGATTTGCTGACATTTATCCTCTTCAATCAACAACTTTTCCTTCTTTCCTTTATCCATGCATGATCCTTAGTCTCAATGATCAAATGACATGTGTACTTGCTGACATTGTTTCCCATATGCCCTTTGATGACATGCTCTACCGCATTTCCTTGAGGACATGATTTGCTGATGTAATCTCCTGATGCAGATATCCCTAATCTAACGGTCATTGTCTGATCTCCAGATCCAATGGTTGACAGAACTTCGCATTCCGGGGATTTCAAATCTCAAACTTTCATGAGTGTAAAATCCTCGCATCTTTATATCCGGAGTGAATGATGTTCGTTTGATCGGGATCTTAGATCGACGGCTCGATCTTTTTGCAATGTAGCTCTTCTAGCTTATCCTGTCCTTCCACTCGAAATTGATCTGACGACTGAAAAAACTTCGCATTCCAAGGATTTTAAATCTCAAACCTTTGTTTCTTTCATATGACAATCTCCCAAAGTTGATGATCTGGAGACACCTATCTCTCTAATTCTACGATCAGGATCTCCTTCGCGAATCTGGCCTTTGGGACTTTCAATTCTCAAACTTCACTTTCTCCTGGAGCATTTCACCTGAATTCCATGATCCAATGACATGTGTCCCTCTCAAATCAACAGTCCTTGTTCACTTTGGGACTTCGTCACTTCATCCTTGGAGACTTCATCATGCCAGATCAACGGTCAACGCTCCCCCTTTGATCGACGGCTGTGATCAAATCGTGACTTCGCATGTAGGGTGTTTGAACATGATCCAACCCTAACTCTTCCAACTGTCGATATATGAAATACTCTATATCAATGGCCCAAATCCCTCTGTGATCTAATGGTCCAAATCTTATTGGGACTTTGTGTCTCGTGAAGTTGGAGGACTACTCACCTCCCTTCTCCCGACTCTCGATTTTCTGAAACTTGCTCCATATTAGTGAACCACATCCCTCTGTGATCCAACGGTCCAGATCTTATTGGGTATTCATGTTTCACAAAGTTGGAGGATTACTCACCTTTGAATTTTTCAGTTCGCGAGTAAGAAAAATGTTGATCTCTCGTCACGTGTCCTCTGGATCCAACGGTTCATATCTTATCGTGATTTCCCATTTTGCGTAGTTGGAGGATGGCTCTCGGACATTATATTCTTCATAGTTATACTGGATCCGATGACTGTTGTTCCTCAATGCTCATATCCAACAGATCATATCTGTACTTCTCATGTGCGCTTCCTCTGGTCACTGGACTCTGATCTAATGGACATCGAGTATTTGGGATTGATGATCCAACAACCATTATCACTCCTCCTCTTGCACTTTGGCTTTCTCAAATCTCTAAGTGTCAAAGGCCATGACCTTTGATCCTTCTACGAGCCTTGATGTATGGGATCTTGTCTGTGCATCTCAGAAAGCTATCTGTCTCGAGCTTTGATCTTTGCTTACTATTTGCTTCCTCACCTAATCTTACATTGTTCCTCTTTTTCCATCGATGCACACTCTGATCTTGCCATAAATGACAAGCACACTCTCCCTGTAAACATGCCAATGTCATTGTTGTTCTTGCCATCAATGACAAGCACACTCTGCCTGTAAACATTCCAACAGAATGATGTATTCAAGCCTTTCCTAGATGACTTTGTGATTTTATATTTAGACGACATTCTTTTTTTAGTGGGACTTGGGATGAGCATGTGAGGCAAGTAAAGTAGGTATTGGATACTTTTCAAAGGGAAAATTTGTATGTGAAAATGTCGAAATGTGAATTTGGCAAGACTGCACTTGTATACTTATGTCATATTGTAGGAGGAGGACAATTGAAGATTGATCCTTCCAAAATTGATGTAATTTTAAATTGGCCTGAGCCAAAAAGTGTGACCGAGATTCGGAGATTCTTGGGTGCAGTCCAATATTGGAGGAGATTCATTCCCAACTTCTCCTTTATAGCATCTCCTTTGCATGCCTTAACTAGTGTGAAGAACACTTTTCAGTGGGAAGGAAAGCAACAACAAGCTTTCGACACTTTGAAGTAGAAGATCAATACTGCACCAGTATTAGCATGCCGAATCTTCAACAGTCATTTGAGATCAAGACAGATGCTAGCAGATATGCCATGGGTGCAGTATTGATGCAATATCATAAGCCTATCTGTTACCACTCTGAAAATTTTAACCAAGTTGTTGTCAACTATCCTACATATAATAAAGAGTTGTATGCATTATTTCAAAGCATAAAGAAATGGAAGCACTACTTGTTAGGGAAGGAAACCATCATACATACAGATCACTAACCCTTACAGTATCTTCAAGAACATACCAAACTAAAACAATCATGAAACTACAGATGGATGGGTTTTCTACAACAATTTCATTTGGTAATCAAGTACAAGAAGGGTACAAGTAACAAGGTAGTCAATATGCTTTCTAGACCTCATATTGCTGCTTCTATTATTTTGAAGAATACCTCTTTATCTCATGATACCTATGTAGAACAATAAGCCATCGATGAATATTTTAAAGAAGTATATGAGAAGATAACACATGGTGCACATGTATAGAACTATTGTCTGTAGGGAAAATTACTCTATCATCTTGGGAAGCTATGTATTCCATCAAGTGAACGAGTCCACAAGAATCTCACACTTCTCTTATGTATGGGAATTTTGGGGTAGAAAAAACTATGGCTCATTTGCAGAGGTTTTGTTATTGGCCTCAAATGAAGAAAATTGTAACTAAATATGTAAAGGGGTGTGTGACGTATTCTACTTGTAAGCCCACTAATAGAAAATTGGGGCTATACTCGCCACTTCCTATTCCATCCCATCCATGGGAAAGAATTTCCATGGATTTTGTAGGGGGTTTACCAATGACCAAAGGGGGTCATGACTATTTGTATGTTGTAGCGGATAGGTTCAGAAAGATGTGTATCTTGATGCCATGTAAAAATAAGATCACTGTTGAGAATACTGCTAATCTCTTTTTTCAGTATGTTTGGGTTCACTTTGGGTTACCCACATCCATTGTCTCGGATTGAGATACTCGATTCCTTGGGGATTTTTGGACTAGCTTGTGGAGAATGATAGACACCAAATTGAAGAGGAGCACTGCCTTTCATACATATACCTACGGACAGACAGAGGTGGTAAAAAAAATAGTGTTACTTTTTCTTCAAGGCTACTACAAAAAGAATCCTAAGTTATGGGATGAACAGATACCCTATGTACAACATGCTTGTAATTGAGCTTTACATTCATCCACTCAGAGTTCACATTTTGAGACGTGTTTTGGGTACCTACCAAAGGTTCCTTTGGACTTGATGTATGGGAGAGATGTCGATGTGAATGTAGAACGAATAGAGGACAGAGCTCACAAGTTCATCTAGAGGATTCAACAGATACACTAGGAAGTTAGGGAATAGTTGGAGAAGATTCAAGCACAGTATAAAACTCAGCATGACAAGCACATGGTTGATCATCAATTCCAAGTTAGAGACCGGGTATGACTTCACATCAGCAAGGAATGATTGAAGGGCGAAGGCAAGAAACTCAATCCTATCCAATATGGAACCTTCACTATCTTGGAGAAAAATGCCACTAATGATTTTCGTTTAGATATTCCACCTTATATGCATATTTAATCTATTGTGAACGTAGAGAACTTGAAACTTTTTGAGCCTCCCATGATCATGGATCACGATGAGGAAGTTTCAATAGCTTCATTTGATGAGTTTTCATCTGAGTACTTGGATGAGTTACATGAATATATCATCCTGGATAGAAGGACGAGGACTTCACACAGGGGTGATATCGATTATCTTCGAGTAGTCTTAAAGGGCACACATCCAAGTAGAGAAAAGTGGATTGAGAAGGACAAAGTGAGGGGACTCTTCCCTCACTTATTGACTAATGAAAGCTTTTGGTGGTCCAAAAGGCTCTCAGTGGGAAGGCATGATCCAAAAAGGATCCATAGAAGGATAAGAATGGCTCAGAACTCACAAAGGCAACTAAGGATGCTCAAAATGGCTTCAACAGATAGAGAAAGGGAAAAAATTCAAATTTCACAAAACTCAGTTAAAATGGCATGGTCATGAAGAGCGCATCGCAAGATTTCTAATTTCGCAAATGGTTCATCAAACAGAGCCTGCATGCAAAATATATAAGCTATCAAATTTTAGGTCAAACTTGGTCAAAAAGTCAAAAGGTCAAGGTGACATGTGTCACCACTGCAAGGGTGACACGTGGCATGTCTGTATAAGGAGATGTGGCACGTCCGTACAAGGTGATGTGGCATGATGTTATAGGTCTACATGGCATATTCTCTGGTTGACATGTGGCAAAGGATAGCCAATGAGAGGTTGCCACATGGAAACCCCCCATTGGCCTCTTATGATCTAGTTCATTAAAAAATATTGGAGTCGACGGGAGTTTAACTCCTTACCTCCTTTTCCGAAAGGACTTACAACCTTCACGCTAGACAACATACCAATATATAGTTCTTGTTTATAGAATGAAATGAATATTATTTATGTTTAATAATGTTTTGTATGGGCGGAAGAAAAGGGATAAGCCTTCGGACAAGCCGTTGGTTATATGTAAATCCACATGACCATGTTCCAACCTTCCACCACATATGGCATATTATGTTGTCTTCTATATATATCAACCCAACATTTAAATGGACTAACCGCCAAACTATATGCCAGGATCTCCACCACTTTGGTAGCAGCATCTCCGCCATTTTTAGCATTCCCGCCAAAATTCGTTATAACCATGTGATAAAACGGGAGTCTACATGATTCGATCCAGGGACCTCCACCTAGCCAACATCCTTAAAATAGCTCCATCTACCAATGTGCCAACAGACTCACTTATCATATAACTACCTACTTTTTGTATAAAAAGGGGCTTTCCGCTAGTGGAAAAGGAGGAGAACCAAGGCACACCCGCATGGATTTTGGTACAGATTTTGTCATGCATTTCGAGATTTTCCCAATCATTTATTGCAGAGGTGGGGCATGGAAACTAAGGCAGGGGTGTCTCTTGTGCCTGAAAGTGCCAGACTCGGATCAGGGCATGAAGATAGTCATTTTTAGGTAATTCAACGCCATGAACGTAGTGGTGATGTTAGTTTTCTGATCTAAGCAAAGATTCTATAGATTAACTTCATAATGAGGTATACTTATGTATTTTGCCCAATTCTTTTTTGGAGTTAATGAAAAGACCTATCCATTTGAGAGAAGGACCTGAAGATGTAGTCCACCAGGGATGAACTTCGTTATCAAGTTCTTTGTGTTCATATTGCATGCTTATGTTTCTTTCCTTTTGAGCTTTTCCTTCTTTATGTTGTACTTTTGTTTATGCTCATTTAATACAATTCTTTAATAAGTCACCTGACGAAAAGATCTCAGATCAAGATGAGTGGAAGATTTATTTAAAGCATATGCAAAAAGTGGATTAAAATTTTTCAGTTACTCATCCTCGAATTAATAGATAATTGTATCAGTGATTGAGATGGAGTTATGATAGTTTGCCCGATGTTAATTCAAAAAATTGTTTTCTTTACTGTGCCATGTTGAGTGAAGATGTCTCGATTCTATTAGAGATGATGGTGCAAGTATGGATCTCAGAAGGCTTGATTAAGGCCAAAGAAGATGCGGACTATGACTATGTATTAAATACCAGGGAGAGCTATCTAAAGTTACTTGAAAATCGTTGCTTATTCCAGGTGAAAGGGGGCGTGACCTACCCATTTGAGAGCAAGACCCGGAGACGTAGTCCACTAGGGACGAACTCTGTTATCAAGTTATTTGTGTTCATATTTCATTTTTATGTCTCTTTCCTTCTGATATTTTCCTTCTTTATGGTGTACTTTTGTTTATGCTCATTTAATACAATTCTTTAGTAAGTCACCTGACGAAAATATCCTGTGTCAAGATGAATGGAACATTTCTTTAAAGCAGATGCAAAAAGTGGATTTAAATATTTCAGTTACTCATCCTCAAATTCATAGAGAACTGTATCAGCAATTGAGATGGAGTTACGATAGTTTTCCCGATGCTAATTCGAAAAACTGTTTTTTTTTACTGTGCCATGTTGAGTGAATATGTCGCGATTCTGGTGGAGATTATGTTGCAAGTATGGATCTTAGAAGGCTTGGTTAAGGCCAAATAAGATGTGGACTAGGGATAGCTATGTAAAGTTACTTGAAAACCGTTGCTTATTCCAGGTGAAAGGGGGCATGATTATTTTTCATGATGTTGTCCATGACATGGAAATTTATATTGGAGAAAATGAGGAGAATTGTGTATTGAGGGCATGTCAAAGTCTTCAAAATTTCCCTAACATCCCAACTTCATATAATTGCAGGTGAATATCATTTTTCAACAATGATATTAAATCTTTGTCGGCAAAGGAATTGAGATGTCCCAAACTAGTTTCTTTACTCATGGGAGAAAATAAGGAATTGAAAGAAATTCCAGAAGCGTTTTTTGTCAACCTCACCTCTTTGAGGGAATTGGCTATTAATGACATATTCATGCAATCATTTCCATCATCATTGTGGCAATTGACATGACTTGAATGACTCTGTTTAGCTTTCACTGAGATTGAAGATATATTTGAAGAGATAGGTAATCTTTCATATCTTCAATTCTTGTGTCTTAACTATTGTAAACATCTAAAATCATTTCCTTCTAGAATAGGATAACTTAAAAATCTGAAATATCTCAATATTCAGGGTTGTAATTCAATGGTAATCCCTGGTGAGATTAGAAAGCTACCAAACTGTGAAATTGTTCTTAAATAAATACAAATTCTGATTTGTGTCGTTAGAAGTTACATGATTATTTTTTAAATGAGTTTAAAATATCCTTTTAGTAAGATTGGTTTTATTTTAATTTGTAAATGATTTATTATATAATATATGAAAAAATAAATTTTAATAATATTTTTTTAATTAACAATTTTGAAAATAAAACCAATCATATGGATTGTAAGCAATGGAAAATGATACCAATCATATGAAGATGTAATCCAATAATTGATAGACGAGAATCAAAAGGGGAAAATCGACATATTGATTAGTTTCTTTAGAATTTTGGTCTTCTAATTCTGTAAGAAATACCCCAAACAAGGGTATAATGATTGGACAAACTCAATTGCAATGAACGAGAGAGACGAGTCGAATTGAGAGAATCTACAGAAGTCGTTTATATTCATGATTAGATACATTCATACATTCTTGATGAATTCTTGGGTGTCTTATCTGCTACATTTTAGTTACAAGATAGCTACGTAATTGATTATAAGACCTAACTACTTCTTCCTAGCTATTGATAGGAATAAGAATATGAAGAGACATACGATTATAGGCCAATGGTGCTTGTCCGGTCTTTATTGACTACTCATGATGTTGTCTGACATGTTTTCCGATAGAATACCTCGCGGGAAACCCTCGATTACTTCCCCACTTCATGGATGGTAAACTGGGTAAACCAGTGGCCCTGATTATGGGGCCTACAAGGGTGAACAAGATATTCAAACACGTGACCTCCTCCTTTGGGGATAGATTCACGTATGGCTCAAAACCACTTGAAATAACCCTTGGGGATATAATGTTGTCTGACATGTGTTGAGTCATCCTTGACATTAGACATGTAGGATAATAAAAAATACTCATCGAAGGATGCATGAGTTGATTCATTCAAGGAATGTGTGATTCAACTGATTCAAGGATCAACTCCGAGGATTCGATCATAATTTTCAACCAAAYAATTGATTGAGAGTAGGTGATAATCGATGGATTCCAATCAARTCTTTGAATGGATCAAGCATTCCCCCTTAGTTGGAAATGGTCACCATTGCTCACTTATGTAGATGAGGGGGACCACTGCCCACTTATGTATATGAGGAAAATTTTGATCCAACTCAATGGCATTGTACCACTTTCCTTGTGATGGGATTTTTCCTTCTTTACCCACTTGAAATAAGTGGATTCTTAACATCCTTGTATGACATGCTTACTGTCCAAAAATAGTGTCGATTGCAAGTGGCCCCTGAACATCTAGGTGAATTTCTTCTGGATATTTATGCTATAACTTAGTCTATTCTAGCAATGGTGGAAAATAGGGTCAAAGAAAATCCATATTGAATATTGGATGTAAACTTAGGTATGGAAAAATGCTAAGATTAAGGGTATTTTCCACAATTTTCTCAAGCATGATATAAGGACCATATCACAAAGGCTTTATCTTCCTATAAGGGCCACTGAACCTTTCTTTCTTCATATGTAACTATAATTGATCCCCAATTTGGAATGAATGAGGAATATGATGCTTGTAATGTCAAGCTTTATATTTTTCACTACCTCGATGAAACATCTATTTTTCTTGTTTTTGAATCTCATATACCTTATCTTTGAAATTGAGTGCCTTGTTGATTTCATTTTTTTCATGGTCTGTGTCAAAAGAAATAGTCATTCGAATGACTAAGTCAATAAACTCTACGGGATAAAATCAATAATAGACTTCAAATTGACTCTTGTTGATTGAGCTGTGTTGAGCTCAGTCATAACTATGTTGGATATATGGGAAAATATCATCCCATGTTCTGTGATTATTTTCGTTGTGCATATGAAGAAATTATACCACCATGTGATTTACAACTTCAGTCTATCCATATTTTTGAGGATAGTATGTTGCCGACATAAATATTTGTGTGTCTATTTGCTACTAGAGTGTTTTCCAAAACATAATAACAAATAACGAGTCATGATTGGTGATGATTGAATATGGTACACCATAGTTCTTCCAAACATGCTCAAAGAAGATTTGAGTAGTTTGCTAAGAAATCATAGTCTTCTTGTAACTAGGTGTAAGGATATCAATTTCATAAAATCTATTAACCACTACTACAATTGCATCATGTCGGTGCTTGGTGACAGGATATGTATTCAAGAAATCCATACAAATGGATTCCCTCGGTCAATCTAGAATAGGAAAGGGTGTATACAAACTCTATGAAGGATTTGGTGGCTCGGTGATGGCACAAACCATAGATGACTTGATATATTTTTCAACAGTCAACTTGAGTGAATTCTATAGAAATACTTCTATAGTACCATGTTGGTTATTATTATTATATGAGTTTGTATCTTCATCTTAAGTGACCCAGGGCTCATGTCTACTTGGGGTTCCAACAAAGACTCTAAAACTATCGGCTCTCCTGGTAAACCAGAAGGCAATGCAATGCATAGAGTGCATTGCATAGTCTCACCCAAGATAGTCTTAATGGGTGGCTGCAATACTCATGTGTTTGCAGCCCAGGATTGAGTGGATATTTGTGAAATGTGCATTGAGGGTTCTATTTTAACTTGTTAATGGAATAAATTGTCATTCACGATTATGCATGGAATATAGCCAACCCATTCATTTAACATATCAACAACTACTAAAAACAGTAAGGAAGCACATGCATTCAATCACATAACATGGGTTTTACCATGGTTCATCGCCTCCTGGGCTACGTCCACAAAGATCTAGCTCTCAAGCTCTTTTATTATAGCAGTTCCAAAACTACAGTGCCACGCGCTTTACAACTCTTCTTAGTCAGGTTGAGATCTATTATGAGGCGGACTAGATCACACTAGTCTCCTTAGCCTGTGATCGAATGCTCAAGATCTTCCCTCCTTACTCCTCTCCAGCTCAACAACTTACAAAATTAGGTCGTATAGAAAAATATTACCACTAGCTATCAAAACATGACTCCTCCTTAGGGATGATTTTAAGAATGGAAATTTGTTTTAAAATGTAGAAACCTTGGCGAATCTTACTAATCCTTCATATGAAAACTATAAATTTTTAGCAATATTATTTTAAAAATATTCAAATTTATAAGGATTTAATATAGTTTTTATAAAATTTTGGCGATTTTTAAGGTAAAATAATTTTATCCTATAGAATTTGGGTGAATGATTTTTAAAATATCGAATTTTATTTTTGGAAAAACCATGGAAAATTAGCCCATGAGCGAAATTTAGCCCCTAAAATCATCCATGCTCCTCCTCTAGACTCTCTATATCTCGTCCAACTTTGGTCTCCCACTATGACACCTAGGTATCTATATTTATACATTTTTTTGGCTCACCAACCATTACAATGTATTGCAAAAACCTTAACCCTAGCATCATTAGGTCTTCCATGCATGCGCATGTGCTTCTCTTCCTTCCAGTTGTTGCTTCCCTCATGCGTTCCTTCTTTCCCAAAATATCCTTTCTTTCCGCTTTGCCCTGCTTCCAATAGGCCCCCAACACTCACATGTGGTTTGTCCCGAGCCACCTAACCTTTGTTTTCTTCTTCGATATCCCTGGTGATCGCTTGGAACTTCTCCCTGAGATCTGTTATTTGCGTTTGAGCCTGTGAAGTCTTCTCCTTGAGGGTGTCCACTGTCTACACTGCAACCTCATCACTGATCAATCCTGCACACTCTGCCTGGGTCTGTGTCATATGTTGGGTTATGAAAAATGTATAAATATCTTCCTTTTTCCCACAGTTCATGATATAATCTTGATTGACTTTTCAGTTAATTAAGGATAAATACGATAGAAAATGATTAATATGTCTCTTAGAGTTATTATTGAAGTTATATTAAATAGATTCTAAATTACGATTGAAATTGTTTGATTTTGTTGCAAATTTGGATAAATATTGTCAAGCCCGAGATAGCCAAAGAGATCTTGAATATGCGCAAGCTATTTGGAGGTTGAAGACTTTTAGGCACAAAGAAGTTTTGAAGATAATTGATTGTAACTTTATAATAACAAAGTGATCCTGAGGATCTTTCGATCCTCAGGATAACTTGATTTACCTAGATGATTGTAATATATAAGAGGATAATAGATCTAGAAAGACAAGAAGAATTGCATTCAAGTATTCAGAGCTCATAATTGCTCTGCCTAAGCATTTTTTGTAAATGTTTTACCAACTATGGAATCAATAAAGACTTTGAACATTTTCACCATTTCTACATTCTGAGTTTCTCGTAGAAGTACTTCTGAAGACCGAGGGCCCAGTCTGAAGGAGTCACTGTCTCGTTCTGTAATTGTATCAGTTTGAAGTTTGATTTATGTTTTGTGATTCAAATATCCTTTTACAAATAGCTAAGATGAATGCATAAGTGTGTTAATGATTTTATGTTGTTTGCATGAAGAAGATAGATATTTCCATCAGTATTAATGATTGCCATTTTGATTTCCATTTCTGTAGTTTGTTTCTTGACAGTTCCTTATAATTTCATATGTGTTGTTCCTTTTACTTAGATTTACAATTGTTGTTCCTTTCAATTAAAGTTACGATTGTTGTTCTTTTTGGTAAAGTTACATTAGCTGTCCCTTTTGACTAGATTACAATTGTTGTTTCTTTCCACAGATAGAGTAATTCACTATTTCCTTTCCAGTAATTTGATTCATAATTGATAGTTAATTATGCAAGTCTTTACCTAGATTCAATTACTTCTTTTCAGATAAGTGAATTCAATAGATTAATTAGTTCCTTTCCATTCTACAACATTTTAGCAATCAGATTTCAATTCACAGAATCTTTGTGAACATTTGAGGAACTTGATTGTTGATAAAGTTAGATTTGATTTAGCTACACGATTTTATCCTTTACAAGTTGCTCGCATAGACTTTGCTGATATTCTTGAGATAAAAGATGAATCTTCGAGTTGATAAAGAAATGTTAAACTAAGGATGTTTTTAGGACATCTTTAGAACCCAACATTTTGGCGTTGTTGTGAGGGAGAATGTCAAAGGTAGCATAGGTTGTGTCTCTAGAGGACCAGGTATTGAAGACAGAAGGTAAGAACCTATGTAGGCAATACGTAAGATGCTTATGAAAACACTTACCTCCAGCTGACACTTAAGAGGTTTTATAGGTGTTTCTTTTTTTGTTGTTGTTGTGTGAAGTGTGTATGACTAGAAAGAAATATCTTGAAAAACAAAAACCCCCACCAAAAATTACCAAATCCCAGGGCTCGGTGATCCTTGGAAGAAGTACTTTCATAGACGAGATCATTAGAAAAGGTGAATCTCAAGCTTCGGTTGGACCTAGGAAATGATCTACCTGAATCCCTCAGGTAGCAGTTTCACCAACTACAGCCCACGCTGAGATTCATAGAAAAACTGAAGGGATTGAGCAAATCTTTCAGAGCACAGATCTTTCACCCCTCATCCCTTTAGAGGACGGAAACTCTAATAATCTGAAGGAAGGAGTAGGAGAAACTAGCGGGGTTTCCAAGGAAGACCCATCACCACTACCTGATCTTGAATCTCCTGTGAAAGAAGAAGGCATACCCGAAATCCTAGATAGAGGGAGTGCAATCAAATCCCCTAGAGGATCAAATAATCAACCGTTTCGAATAGAATACCTGGATCAAGAACTTCCTGAAATTTTTTGGCACATTTCCATCAAATGGCACAACCAAATCAACAACGGCCCCAGGCCTCCACACTGGATTATCCGATAGTTGATCCAATTGCCAATGCTCCCATGAAAGTAATCCCCCTACAAAACTTTCCAACCTTCCATGGATTGATTTCAAAAGACCCAGACACATTCCTATTTGAATTTCATGTCCTATGTAGAGGGTATGATTACACCTCTAAACCTCAAAAATTAAAATTGTTCCCCTCTACCTTGAAGGGAGTAGCTCTATGCTGGTTTATGGAATTGGGAGGTGGAACCATCAATTCATGGGATGAAATGAAACAAGCCTTCTTGACGAAATATCAGGATTATTGTAGAACCAGAGACCTAAAAGATGAAATCTTTCAAATGATTGCAAAAGAAAATGAATCATTAGAAGAATATGTTGAGAGATTTCACTATAACTTGCAAAGATCGCCCTATGGTACATTATTGGGTGAAGTACTCAAAGCAACTCTTATTAAAGGCATGAAAGATGAATGGGTAGAAACATTGAATATAATGGGGAAGGGTGAAATTTATCAGGAAACTTATGAAAACATCATTCTATTGTGTATCAGGTGCTCACGAGGTAGTACACGGACCAGGTCAAGAATGTGGACGTCCCTCACAAGAAATAAAAATATTACTAGCGGGGGTGTTACATGAGCTGAAGTTGGTAACTCTTAGAAAATTTCAAAATAGATATCCTGAGCACTTTGATGAAACATTCGGATGTATTGTAGGCCAAACAAAAAAAGGTAAAAGCAGAACAAACCTTGGTTATATTTTGCCACAGGTGTAGAAAGAAACATGGTCCAAGGGAATGCCCTTTGGATGTAGTTCAAGTTTGTGCTATTTGTGCCAAGGGCCACGACACAGAGCAATGCCCATCACTCCCTAGATTGAAATATGTATTTAAATAAGTGGAAGAGGAAACATAACCAATATATCTGATGGATCAGTGCCGTCAGTGGCAGTCCCAGTTTCAAAATACACTACAAGACCCTTCCTCTTTATTTTCTGGATAGTATAAACAACAACAAAATTCCGGCAGCACATGGTAGGATCATTCATTTACTAATCAGATCTAGCAATCCTAGTAGTACCCTTCTACAAATCCCACTTGGACAAACCAGCTCGTTGCAAACTCCATCTGGAAAAATCAACCAACTACAAGTTCCAATTGGCCTAATTTGCAATTCCCCACCTCATCCTGGCAAAACTCAAATAATACCTACCCTTCATAGTGGCCTAACTCGTCTTCCCAAAACCCAAATTGGAACTAGAATTGGCAACGCCCCATGGGTATGAATAACCAACCCATGGGGATGGCCTCTCAAACCCAACCCTCGTTACAAGCCCCACTCCAATTTCCCCAGAATCCCCAATCACAAATGCACCCTCAATTACCAGCCCAACCCCACCCAAATCCTAATAATAGACCGTCTTAGCTCATCCATATAATGGAAAGTGGAGAAGGGGAAACCAATTCAGTAGGGTGCAATGAACTCTGGTTGAGATCGGGGTGTATAATCTCTCCTGAACAAAATGACGTTTCCCAAGAGCAGGAGAATGAAAAACAACCAGCAATAACACCCTCGACTATGGTAATAATGCAATAAATCGAGCAAGGGGGGAACATAGTTGAATCACAGGACTCTGATAAGGATGTAACTCCCTCCCCTCCATTCCCTGAAAGACTGATGATAGAAAAACCCATCGTATATCCTAACTTCGACATTGCAAGGTAACTAAATAATTTATACATCAAGATTCCACTCCTGCAAGCTCTGCAACACATACCGACCTATGCAAAAATAATCAAGAAGATATGTGGGAGGAAGCCTGTCAGAAAAATAAAAAATTCATCATCAACAATTCATGTAGTGGGAGCCTTATCTGATCTAATTTTAGGAAGAGAAGAACCAGTCCAATATGCAGATCCAGGGAACCCCATAGTGACAGCTTAGATTCAGGGTTGTTCCTTTCCAAATACACTAGTTGATTTTGGGGCGGCCATCAATATCATAACTATGGAAACCTACAATAACCTGAGTTTTGACTCTTTCGACCCATCCCCGATTATGTTACAATTGGCTGATCGATCAGTGGTCAAACCACTCGGAACACTACATGATATAGAAATCTCAGTTGACTCTTGGGAATATCCAACAGATTTTCTCATCATCAACCCAAGAAGTGGACTCCAAGGGCATCCATTGATACTAGGAAGACATTGGCTCACGACAACTAATGTGTACATAGTATGTCGGTCGGGTAAAATGATAATTTCTAGAGGAGGTGTCACAAGGAATCTCATCTTATATCCTCCAGCCAAGCCAAGTCCAACGATCGTATATCCGCAATTGCCACCACCACGATATCCAGAGAAGGATCTTCGTGCCCCTCTCACGTTGGAAGAAGCTCTCAGACTCAAGTACCAACTAGAGGATGATGTAATTAGTGGGTTTATTAACAACCCAACCACTGTGAGTAACCCAACATGCCATATGATCCAAGCTATTCTAGACTGTGAAGCACAAGGAGACCCGCTAGAAGATTTGATGGAACAACAAATCCCAACTATCGTTGTTCATAACAACAAATCCATTGAGATCGCACCAGGGAAGTTTCTGAACATTAATGACAATCTAGAAGAGCAACAAAAACAAAGATAATTCAAGTCCTCTCTAAATACCAGCAAGATTTTGCCTGGGAGTATTCTGATATGAAAGGTATTGATCCAAAACTCTCCACACACCACATTTATATTGAGGAAGATGGCCAAACTATCCGACAGCCGCAGAGAAGACTAAATCCACACCTCAGGGATATTGTTAAAGAATAACTACAAAAGTTGTTGGATGTAGATTTTATATACCCTATCTTAGATAGTCGATGGGTTTCCCCATTAGTGATCGCCCCCAAGAAAAATGGGAAGTGGCGAATCTATGTTGATTACAGGGAACTTAACAAAGCCAGTCAAAAGGACCACTTTCCATTACCCTTCATCGATCAGGTCCTAGATACCTTGGTAGGGAAGAAATTCTTCTCTTTCCTAGACAGTTTTAGCGGCTACAATCAGATCCAAATTGCCCCAGAAGATCAAGATAAAACTACATTGACATGTCCCTGGGGTACCTTTGCATACAGATTATTTCCCTTTGGACTTTGTAAATCCCTAGCCACATTCCAAAGGGCCATTCTGAACATATTCATTGATCTGATTAGCGAAGGGCTTGAAGTCTACATGGATGATTTCACTCTATATGGAAATGACTTCGATCAAGCCTTGAATAATCTGGAGAAGGTATTAGAACGGTGCATTGCTACAAGGTTATGTTTAAGCCACGAAAAATCTCACATGATGATGACAGAAGGTGTGGTATTAGGGCATTATATTTTTGCAGATGGAATTAGAGTAGATCCAGAAAAAATCGAGGTAATCCTTAATCTACCTACTCCACACACACAAACTAAGGTACATAGTTTTCTTGGTTCTTCAGGATACTATCGCAGATTTATGGAAAATTTTGCAAAAATTGCTGCACCTTTACATGCTTTGACTGGTAATGTAGAATTCCAGTGGTTTGACAAATGTGATGTGGCTTTTACAGGACTCAATAAACTGATCTCGACAGCACCGGTGTTGAGGGGACCAAATTGGAAAATACCATTTCAAATCTCCACCGATGCATCAGACATTTCCATAGGCACTATTCTTGGACATGAAGAAGACAAGAAACTCTACGCCATTTATTTCATTAGCAAGAAACTTACTCTAGATGAACTTAATTATACAGTAACAGAAAAAGAGTTTTTAGTTGGTATAAATGCCATCAATAAATTTCCTCATTATATAATAGGTTATCCAATTATTCTCTATACTGATCATTCTGTTATTAGATATCTAGCTAATAAATCAATTACTAATGGATGGGTCACTCGGTGGTTATTATTATAACAATAATTTGACATCACCATCAAGGATCGAACCAGGAGAGAAAATCTTGTCGCAGACTTCCTATCCCGCATACCCAAAACACATGAATCATTGATGGTTGAAGATCAATTCCCAGATGAGAATCTGTTTTCCATTACTACAAAGCCACCTTAGTATGCTGATGTGGCAAATTATCTGGCAGTGGGAAAATTACCGACACATCTATCATCAAGGGAAATAAGACTGATCATCCAGCATAGTGCATGATTCACCTGGATCAGTGGATATCTCTTCCACATAGGAGCTAATATCTAGATCCACAGATGTGTACGAGATGACAAAATCTATGACATACTGAAGGCAGGGCATGATGAGCCCTGTGGGGGGAATTTTGCAGACCGCAGGACTAGACACAAAATTTTACAGATGGGCTATTATTGGCACTCAATATTCATAGATGCGAAGAAATACATCCAGACCTGCGACAGTTGTCAACGGATGGGGAAACCAGGTCAAGTTGATGAAATGCCCCTGAAAGCACAAATAGTCGCAGAACCATTTGAAAGATGGGCACTAGATTTCGTTAGCCCCTTCAATCCAAAGTCAAACTAAAAGGCCTATATTCTCATTGCAACAGATTACATGACCAAATGGGTAGAGGCAAAAGCTTTACCAAATGCAATAGAAGAAGTAGTCATCAAATTTGTTTTCAAATGATTTGTACACTATGGACTACCAAGAGAAGTAATCACTGATGGAGGGTCACAATTTATAGGCCATAGAATCACTACCACCCTAGACAATTATCATATTAATCACAGAGTTACTTCTCCATACCACCCATAGGAAAACGGGCAAGTAGAAAGCATTAATAAGGTCCTAGAGGCAATCTTGACAAAGACTGTCTCGACAAATCGACAGAATTGGGCTATTAAGCTCCCAAATGCCTTGTGGGCTTATCACACAACATGGCATAACACCACTGGCTACTCTCCATACCACCTAGTCTATGGTAAAGAACCTATCTTCCCAATCGAGTTTGAGATCAAGACCCTGAGGATAGCCCAGGAAATCAGATTGGACCTTACAGAAGCACATAAACAATGCCTTCAATGACTCAATGAGTTGGATGAAGCATGCCTGGCTGTTGTGGAGCGCACAGCTATTATTCAGTGACAGAGAGAAACTTGGCATGACAAACTGTTAGCGTCAGAAGTGACTCATGGATTGCTTACAGGAACTGAGCCTGACAGCTATCATATTAATGTCACGATTTGTTTAAAGGGATGATCAAATGGAAGAAAACTCAAAACAATATCGTCTCAACTCTGAAACCAGGCCAGGCATGCATAGGCGAGTGAGGTATTAGATAAAATTCAAACAGTGAGTTGTAATAAGGGTGAGTAGGTGGAAGACTTGTATAAGAAGAGTGCGAAGGTCTGTCATAAACATCAGGTTTGTAACAGACTGGAGAAAAAAGCATCCGAACGTAAGATCCTTTTACATTCAAACACAAAAGACTAGAGAATACAATAATGTCACAACAAATCCTTTATCATAACATAACTGCAACAATTCACATGAATCATTCGAACATGAACTCTCTGGTATGAGACGAAAACATAGATGAAAAAGGAAAATTGTTTGTCATAAAACAAGAAGTCTCAAACACAGATGCATAACTAGGAAACCAGAATGGTTGTTAAAACTTTACAGTTGGGAGCTTCACTCTACCATCGATAGATACAAAAATGGTGAAAATGCCTATACATTCTCAGAACAACAACAACAACAAAATCGAGACGCTTCATTAAAATATTTGCATCTGCATGGCTTCTGACAATCTGTGCCTGCAATCTTTGAATAATCGTGCACCAATGGCGGACGCAATCAAACTTCTGACAGCTCCATGGGCGAATCGACATGCCTTTAATTCATCGCCGAACTTTCCCATTATGGCAGAGACGATGTCTAACCACCAACAACCACTTCAATAACTGCTTCCTTGGGATTGAGAATGGCCTGGCCAACTCGGCACTTTAATGACGTGGAAGGCCCCTTGCGCTGACACCTAGATAAACTGGTCAGCTTGATAGATATGCATGGGGGCAGGTGTGAAGGATCAGCACATGATGGGGGTGATGGCACCGAAGCCGTGAGGGTGGAATGAGGAGTGATGAGGCATCAGAGGGATGATAGAGGAAAACACCTGGTGGAAGACAACAAGCGGAGGGAAGAGGAGGCGAGATATGATGAGCTTGCCTTTAGCGAGAGACTGACATGGAAAGAAGTGGGACACATGGAGGATAATGAGTGGGAGATGAGAGGGGAAAGGGACCACGCGGACCAGAAGAGGGGGAGATGGTCCACAAGTAGACATGATGAGAAAGGGGCCCACATCGGTTAAGTGCAGAAGGATAGAGGATGCCCAGGCTGTCCGCGCGCTATTGATCCAGGCGCTTCGATCTCGGTCATTGGGAAGCTGTGTGCCCGATTTTGGACCCCCCCCCGCTTAAAGGTAGAAAGGCGAGGGGGGGTCCGAAATCGCCTCTCGCACCATTGATCTGGGCGCTTTGAATCGTTGAAGAGGTGCGCCCCCGATTCCGAACCCCCCCCCCTCCGCTTAAAGGTAGAAAGGTGGGGGGGATCCGAAATCGCCTCTCGTACCATTGATTCAGGCACTTTGATCGTGATCGCTGAAGAGGTGCGCCCCCGATTCCGGACCCCCCCCTCCGCTTAAAGGTAGAAAGGCGGGGGGGGTCCGGAATCTCATGTATGCCATTGATCCGGGTGCGTTGATATCTATCGTTCAGATCCACTTACCATTTACCACAGGCGCGCTTGCATTCCAAACTTAGGACAAGTGGGTTTTTAACCCATTCTTTTGCATTCTAACCCCCTTACAAGAAATATAGCTAACATTTGGCTCCATGGGGGATAGAGCCATCCCTGTGATGCTCTAAGAACTCTTTTGCAGATTCAGTGCCTTTGCTGTTGGGCTATGGAGTCATTTATTAGGCCAAAAACAAAAACAAAAACAATATTTACAAAACAAAACAAAAAGAGCTGACTGTGGCTCACAAAAAACATTTTTTTAATAAATGCCCATTTACTGGGCTGCTAAAAACTTCTTTGCCTTCCAGATCCTGCAACCTGTAAGTGTTTCTTGAAAATACTTCAAGGATATTGAAAGGCCCGAACCAGAGGGCATCAAATTTACTGTGTTTTCCCTTTTCCTACCTGGGTGCATCCCATTTGAGCACTAGATCACCCTGCTCAAATTCTTTCTTTTTGCTCTTCTTGTCAAAAGCCTGCTTGATCTTCTGTTGATGATTGTAGGCCCTATTCATGACCTATTCTCTCATCTACTGCACTTCCACCATCTGATTAATCCTTTTGATCACATGGTTAGGTTCTCCTTCAAAGTCCTGGAGGAAATTTACCACAGATAAGGCGAGCTGAGTGGGGAAAACGACCTCTATTCCATAAACAAGTTGGAAAGGCAAGATTCCCAGGGATTTCTTGGTTGTCACCCGATCAGCCCAAAGAGAAAATTTGAGCTTTGAGTCCCAGGCCCTTTTATTGTCCTCCAGTAGCTTCTTAATGATCTTGATTAGACTTGTATTGGAGGACTCTGCCAGTCTGTTTCCTTGAGGATAATAGGGAGTAGAGTGAAGTAGTGAAATCCTGAACTATTGGCAGAAATTGACTAGAGGCTCAGATCGAAATGGGGAGGCATTGTCAGTGACAATTTTGCTAGGGAAGCCAAATATAGCTATGATATCTTCCAGGAAGCTGATAATCACTTTGTGAGAAGTGCTTCTAGTAGGGACAACCTCTATCCATTTGGTGAAATAGTCGGTTGCAGTCAGAACCCATCTGTGCTGGCCACTTGAGGGGGGATGAATTTCTCTGATAAAGTCCAACCCCCACTGCTAAAAGGGTGCTGAAACTACTATGGGCTTTAATGTCAGAGATTTGAGTTGCTTCTTTCATGAGAACTTCTGGCATTTGATGCATGCTTTGATTTCACTGCAGACATCAGGAAATAAGGTGGGCTAGTAATACCCAGCCCGAAGGATCTTGTGTGCTGTGGTCTTCCAGAAATGATGACCTCCGCAGAGACCACTATGAAAATCGAACATAACCTTCTGGACTTGCTGCGGGTCCAGACACCTTAATAATACCCTTAGAGGGTCTTTCCAGTACAAGGTTTGGTCAATGAGGCAATATCTGACCGCTTTGAGTTTTAAAGCTCTGGCTTTACTCTTTCCCAATCCATTAGGAGGCTTCAATTCTTGCAGAAAATACAAGATATCCTTGTACCAGGGGCATGTTGCTAGTGGTACAGCACTTTGGGAACTCTTTTTGGATGGCTCAGCTTGCTCATTGATGAAGCTAATTCCCAAGGCCTTGCAGTTGGACTCAGCCAGCAACTTGGCCAAACCCTGCCCCTTTATCAACTTGGTGGGCTTAATCTCCAGATAAAATTCTAGGATCTTGGCGATCCATTTACCTCTCCTCCCATCTATGTCAGGCTGTATAAGAATGTACTTTATAGAGGTTAAAGGGACATATGCAGTGATTTTTGAGTGCAATACATAGAATCTGAAAGCTTTAAGAGCCTTCACTAGGGCATAGGCTTGCTTCTCCATGATATCGTATCGGAGTTCTGCATCTCTCAATGCCTTACTGTAGAAAGCAATGGGCTGCTCTTGCCCTTGATCATTCTTCTGCAACAAAACCGCCGCTACTGTATCACAGGAAGCAAAAGAAAATATCAGAAAATCTTTGGAATAATCGGGACTGATTAGCATAGGTGTCTCAATCAACGCCTTCTTTATTTGGAAAAAATATTCCCTGGGCTCAGTGGTCCACTTTACTTCATTTCCCTTTTTGAGCATGGTTGTGATGTGTTTTACCAGTTTGGAAAAATTTGAGATGAATCTCCTCAGAAAATTAATCTTCCCCAAAAATGCCTGAACCTCTTTTCTAGACCTGGGGGGCGACAGGGTCTGAATCACTTCCACCCTGCTGGGATCAATTCTCACCCCTTCTGCTGATACTATATGGCCTAATATCTTCCCCTCCTTCATAGAAAACAACGATTTCTTAGGGTTTAAATATAGGCCATACCTCCGACATTTCTGGAAAACCTTCTTCAAGTGGTAGCGGTGCTCTTCATCAGTCTTGGAGAAGACTATTATGTCGTCTAGGTAAATCACCACAAACTTATCTTTTTCTCCGATGAAGGCTATGTCCATGGCTCGCTGAAACATGGCTCCTACATTCATCAACCCAAAGGGCATTTTGGCATACATGAATGTGCCCCAAGGAGTGGTGAAGGCTGTTTTTTCTCGGTCCTCAGGCATGACTGATATTTGGTTGTATCCAGAGAAACCATCAATCATGGATATTCTGGAAGCACCGGTGACCTTCTGCAATATGTGGTCCATGTTGGGCAAGGGATAATTATCTTTCCTTGAGTTCTTGTTCAGGTTTCTGAAATCAACACAGAGTCTGATTTCACCATTTTTCTTCCTTACTAGGACCAAATTGGCCACCCAGTCGGAGTATCTCAAGGGGACAATGATTTGGGCATCTAGCAGCTTCTTCACTTCCTTCTCCATGACAGGTAGTAGCATGGGATTTATCTGTCTTAGCTTCTACTTGAATGGCCTAGCCTCTTCTTTCAGTGGGATCTTGTGCTCAATAACTGATGTGTCGTATGTTTTGAGGTCTTCGTAGGTCCATGCGAACACATTAGTAAACTCCCTCAGCAACTCGGTATATTCAACCCTCTGCTCCTTGGTCAAACTTTTTGACAGTTTGAAAAACTTAGGCTCCTATGGTGTGCCTATGTTGCACTCAGCTGTGTCAGCATCATCACCTGAAACTCTACCCTTTACTGCCACATCATTCCCATCGAACAACCTTTCTAATGGGATCAGTCCTTTCGGTATGTGATTTCTTGGTAGCTGAATAATCTGGTGGTCAACAATTTTATTCAAAAACTCTCTAGGGTGATGGTCAGGTGCTCCTTCAATGTTAGGATCCTCATCTATGTGTAATGCAGAAAATTCATCAATGGATTGAAGAAAATTTTCGATCTGCTGATCATCTTCAAATACCCTCCAATGTTTGACATTGTCTGGTACTGAGGGTCTATATTTTATTTCTATATTGGATCTGACAGTGGGCAGTGTGGGAACCTCAAGCAAACTAGCTGTTACAGCTAAAAAGTTGGCTGAAGCATTTTTCTCCCTTGGAATGAAAGAGATGTTAAAAGCCAAGAAGAAATTATCCACTAGGTCCCATACCTCGTTCCTGTAATTCCTGAGACGAGGATGCTTAGCCTGATAAAAAAATTTTACCTACTCGATGATCAATTTTGCATCTCCAAACACAGCCATCTCCTTAATTCCCATTTCCTTTGCAGCTCTTAATCCCAGAACCAGAGCTTCATACTCTGCCATGTTGTTGGTGACTTTGAATTCCAACTTGTATGACAGAAATATGGTCTCTTCACAAGGGGATACGAATACCACCCCGACACCTGCACCCATACTGGAGGAAGCTCCGTCAAAGAACATCTTCCAAACAGAGGTGGTTGGAGGAGGCATCTCCCGATTGAGAATGGGCTGCTTTCTGATCTATAAAGGGACCTCAGGAGTCTCAGTGATCTTTAACAAAATAGACCCTAAGTCAGTGTCAAGTGCAAAGATGGGGTGATTAGTGGGGTTCGCTTCATCACTGACAATGTAGGCTAGTTGGGCTTCTCTGTACAATCTCCTATGTTCCCCTCCAAAGACTGGAATGGTGGCATATGTGAGATCCATCTGTAACATCCCTCCAAGTCTCTTAATCCAAGACCTTGACAAAAGCATGCCAAACTTGGGGGGAACATCAGCTACCACAATATCCATGACCATACTCTTCATGGGCAGCTGAAACAAAGAAACTACCAGGTCCTTGATAACTCCCAAACATTGCACCCTCCTGGAGTCGAAAGAATAAAGGTCATGATAGGTTCGGGTAACTTCAAGCCCTAGCTCTTCCATGACAATTTTGGGCATGAGGTTGTGAGAGGCCCCTGAATCCATTAAGCAGTTGTGCAACACTTTATCATGTATATTCAAGGAGGTATAGAAGGGAGGGGATGAATCATCTCTGTCTTCTACCATGGGGCCTAGGACAACTACTGGCCTTTCATCTTGGAGGTTTGTGGAGTCTGTGGGAGGGCATGAAGCTTTAGATTTCAAAAGGTCAAAGAAGCATTTTTTGAATTCTTCATGTTTGATTAGCTCGGTGAGGGGCACAGGGATTCTGATCTTTTGAATCTCATGCTCGAAATTAAAAGAAGATGTAAACTTTGGAATTTCTCTTATTTCAGGAACATGGTTGTGGATAATGGGAGAGAGGGGTTGGGCCTTCTTACCTCTGTGAGTGTCTGCTACTTCATTAGCAGATTTCTCTATTCTAGTGGACTTCTCAGGAACATCGGGTACTATTGTCTTTTTGTCGGATCTCAGGTTATACTTGCCTCACCCACTACTATCCTTGTCTCCTTTGCTTAATTCATTTAGCTGACTGTCCATGAGAGACTCCTAGTATGCTGATTGAGTCAGATGAGGGAAAGAAGGAGTGACTTCTAAGAAGTGGATTTTAGGCTCAGTCTCGTCTGTTTCCCCTTCTTCTTCATCAACCACAAAATTGTTCTGAAAGGGAGCTTGAATTTGTTAAGAACCAAACATAAATATAGCATATAAAAACCTCAGAAAAAGTACTCAACGCCTTGAAAAAGAGATAATTTCAGATAATAAGCCTCTTCGAGGGGGCAACCTCCTTTTAC
>JZKD02S0433990.1:1686493-1704494 GCA_000966675.3 Picea glauca
CTGGAGTGGTTTTCATATCACCTTGTCAAGAAGTCATATCCCTGTCATACAAGCTGGAATTCAAAGTAACCAACAACGTGGTAGAGTATGAAGCTCTTGTTCTTGGTATGAGGGCCGCGAAGGAAATGGGAATTGAAGAAGTAACAATATTCGGAGATGTTGAGTTGGTTATTCCGCAGATAAGGAATGCTTATCACGCCCATAATCCCCGGCTCAGGAATTATCGAAATGAAGTATGGGACCTTATAGATAACTTCTTCTTGGCTTTTAACATTTCTTTCATTCCAAGGGGAGAAAATACTTTGGCCGATTCTTTAGCTGTCTCAGCTAGTTTGCTCAAACTTCCTCTGCCGCCTAAGATAAAAAATGACGTTGATATAAGATATAGGCCCTCGGTGCTGGACAATGTCAAGCAATGGAAGGTGTTCAAGGATGATTCTAAACTTGAAAGGTTTCTCCAATCAATGGACGAATTTTCTGCTTTGCATATTGACCAAGATCCTGATTTGGAAGGCGACCCTCGTCCTGAGGATTTTTTAAATAAAATCGCTAATCATCAGATCATTTAGCTGCCCAGTAATCACATTCCGAGAGGACTTGTCCCTTTAGAAAGATTGTTCGACAGTAATGATGTGCCGGTAAAGGGCAGAGTATTAAGTGAAGATACCGAGACAACCGAATGCAACATTGGTTCGCAAGAGAAGCCCAAGTTTGTCAAATTGTCGAGCAGTTTGACCAGAGAACAGAAGGCTGAATATACTAAGCTACTAAAGGAGTTTGCTGATGTGTTTGCATGGATGTATGAAGACCTCAATACCTATGATACGTCTGTTATTGAACACAAGATCCCACTAAAAGAAGAGGCTAAACCATTCAGACAGAAGTTGAGACAAATAAATCCCATGTTGCTACCTGTCATGGAGAAAGAAGTGAAGAAATTGTTAGATACCCAAATTATTGTCCCCTTGAGATATTCTGAATGGGTGGCCAATTTGGTCCCAGTAAGAAAGAAGAGTGGAGAAATAAGACTCTGTGTTGATTTCAGGAATCTCAACAGAAGCTCAAAGAAAGACAATTACCCCCTACCTAAAATGGAACACATACTGCAGAGGGTAATTGGTGCCTCCGGGATATCTATGATCGATGGGTTTTCTGGCTATAATCAGATATCGGTCATGCCTTAGGACAGGGAAAAGACATCCTTCACCACTCCTTGGGGCACGTTCATGTATGCCAAAATGCCATTTGGGTTGATGAATGCAGGAGCAACGTTTCAGCGAGCTATGGATATAGCGTTCATAGGGGAGAAGGACCAGTTTGTGGTAATCTATCTGGAAGATATCACAGTCTTCTCCAAGACAGACAAGAAACACTGCTGCCATTTGAGAAAGGTCTTCATGAAGTGTCGGAGGTATGGCTTATCCTTAAACCCCAAGAAATCCTTGTTTTCTATGAAGGAGGGGAAGTTGTTAGGCCATATAGTATCAGCGGAGGGAGTAAGGATTGACCCTAGTAGGGTAGAAGCAATTCAAAACCTATCTCTTCCCAGATCTAAGAAGGAGGTTTAGGCATTTTTGGGAAAGATTAATTTTCTGAGGAGATTCGTCTCAAATTTTTCCGAGTTGGTGAAACACATCACAACCATGCTCAGGAAGGGAAATGAAGTAAAATGGACCATTGAACCCAGGGAATATTTCACCCAAATAAAGAAGGCGTTGACTGAAGCACCTGTGCTAATCAGTCCCGATTATTCCAAAGATTTCTTGATATTTTATTTTTCTTCCTATGATACAGTAGCGGCGGTTTTGTTGCAGAAAAATGATCAGGGGCAAGAGCAACCAATTGCCTTCTACAACAGGGCATTAAGAGACGCAAAACTCCGGTACGAGATCATGGAAAAGCAAGCTTATGCATTGGTGAAAGCTCTCAAAGCTTTCAGAGTCTATGTTTTGCACTCAAAGATCATTGCATATGTCCCTTCGGCCTCTGTGAAGGACATTCTTATACARCCCGACATGGATGGGAAAAGAGGAAAGTGGATTGCCAAGATTCTMGAATTCGATCTAGAAATTAAGCCCACCAAGTTGGTAAAGGGACAAGGCTTAGCCAAATTGCTAGCYGAATCCAACTGCAAAGCCTTAGGGATTAGTTTCATCAATGAGCAAGCTGAGTCATCCAACARGAATTCTCAGGTTGCCTTATCGCTGGCAGGATGCGACTGGTATCGTGACATTTTGTATTTTCTGCAGGAGTTGAAGCCCCCCGATGGAATGGGAAAAAGTAAAGCGAGGGCTCTTAAGCTCAAGGTGGTCAGGTATTTCCTCATTGGCCAAACCTTGTACTGGAAAGATCCTCTAGGGGTATTTCTGAGATGTCTGGACCCACAGGAGGCCCAGAAAGTTATGTTTGATTTTCATAGCGACCTTTGCGGGGGTCATCATTTCTGGAAGACTACAGCCCACAAGATACTCCGAGCGGGGTATTATTGGCCCACATTGTTCCCCGATGTATGCAGGGAGATCAGAGCGTGCGCCAAATGCCAAAAGTTCTCAAGAAAGAAACAACTCACGTCGCTGCCATTGAAACCCATAGTGGCCTCGACACCTTTTCAACAGTGGGGGTTGGACTTCATCGGAGAAATTCATCCTCCCTCAAGTGGTCAGCACAGATGGATCTTGACTACAACAGATTATTTCACCAAGTGGATAGAAGCTGTCCCCACCAGAAGCGCATCACAAAAAGTAATTATCAGCTTTCTCGAGGATATCATAGCCCGATTTGGCTGTCCCAGCAGAATCATCACCGATAATGCTGCTTCTTTCAAATCTGAACCTCTAATTAAGTTCTGCGAACAGTTCCAGATCTCGCTAATTCACTCCACCCCCTACTATCCCTAGGGCAATGGTTTAGCGGAATCCTCAAACAAAAGCCTGATAAAGATTATCAAAAGACTGTTAGAGGATAACAAGAGTGCCTAGGATTCAAAGTTGAAGTTCGCTCTATGGGCCAATCGTGTCACAACGAAGAAGTCTCTGGGCACTTCACCGTTTCAACTAGTCTTCGGAGCGGAGGCGGTTTTCCCTACTTAGCTTGCCTTACCTGTGGCGAAATTCTTTCAGGACTACGAGGGAGAACCAGATCATATGATCAGAAGGATTCATCAGATAGTGGAAGTGCAGCAGATCAGAGAACAAGTGAGGGACGCAAATTATGCTCATCAACAGAAGATCAAGAAGGCTTTTGACAGAAAGGTCAAGAAAAAGGAGTTTGAGATCGGGGACTTGGTCTTCAAGTGGGATGCACCCAGACAAGATAAAGGCAAGCACAGATAGTTCGACGCCCTCTGGGTCGGCCCCTTTAAAATCACTGAGATTTTCTCCAACAACACTTATGGGTTGCAGGATATGGAGGGTGAAGGGGTTTTCAATAGCCCAATGAATGGGCATTTTCTAAAAAAATGTTTTATTTGAGCCTTAGATGGCTCCTCTGTTTGTAAATATTGTCTTCTACTTTTGTGTTTATTTTCTGTTATGTTTCAGCTTAATAAATGACTCCATAACCCAACAACAAGGCACTGAAGCTGCGGAATGAGTTCTTAGAGCATCGCAGGGACGACTCTATCCCCCATGGAGCCTAATGTTAGCGATATTTATTGTCTCGGGATCAGGCATACCCATGTCTGCAGCTGGCACGGAAAGTACCTGAGCATATCGCGGGGTAATCCCATTTTTGTAGCAGCAAGTCAAGCAAGCGAGCGGGCAAAGTTCCATCTTCAGCAGTTGAGAATCATCTTCAAAGCAAATCGACGGTGAGAATCTTACAGGGGAGATCGGCGAAATCTCGTCAACCGTTAGATCTCGGGAAGTTGCACCGGGGTTAGCCCCTAGTGTGCAGAGGAGGAAAGTCGGGGTTCAGTTCATCGGAGAATCGAAGTTTTCGAGGGCAAGAAACCCTTACATGAGTGAATCGCGATACGCGATTTCCCGACCTAATCAGAGTCATCCATCAGTAGAGGTACGTGGCGAGAGATCCTGCAGAGTCGGGGATCGCGGAAATAAAAGTCCCGAGCACATGGCAACAGAAATCCCGATATCCCGATGCCCGATTTCCCGATATCGGGGGGGGGGCAGTTTCAATGTGGAAGACAGGGACAGGTCATATGGACTATGGACTAGCCGGTAGGGGATAATTCTTGGGAGAAGGAGCTCATCGCATATCGGGATATCGGGGTTTCCAAAGGCAAGGAATTCGTGCATTCCAAACTCGTGAACCCCGATCCCTGAAAATACGAAACCTCATCACATGCCTCCTCGCCGCCACGTCCTATTCCCTCGTCACGCCAAATCATGATTTCTTCCCGGTCCATGTGTCTTTTACACCTTGCTCTTACCCCCCATAATTCATAAATTCTGCCACATGTGTTTTCCCTATCGCTTTCCTTTTTGTTATCCTTTTGCGTGGCCTCTCCTCACCCCATATCTGCATCCAGCGTGTCTAGCTTTCCCCGCCTGGTCACCGTCCATTCACCTCCTCTTAATCAAGACCTCCTGTCATCCCGAGAGCCTCTATGTCCTAAAGGAGCAGAGTCCACCCGAGTTTTTCCCGATCCCAGTGAAGCAGTTATTACAGCAGTTGATGGCGGTTGGACATCGTTTCCACCATAAATGGAAAACCAAGGAATGAATGCAAGCTTGTCAATTCAGTCACAGGGCCTCTGGAACACAATTGCATCTGAATGAAGCCCACGAATGTCCAGAGATTGCAGGCGCAGTAAATGTGAAGTCGTAATGTCTTCAATGCAATGCCTCGATTTAGCTTCCAGTGTTTTTGTTTGGAGTATATGTGGGCATTTTGGCCACTTTTGTAAGCATCGGTGGTTGAGCAGAGCTCCCTATTGTAATGTTTAGCAGCTATTTCAGTTTCCAGTTTATGTATCTGTATATGAGATTTCTTGTTTTATGACAAACAGTTCTTCTTTACTCGTCTAAGTTTTTCATCTTATGCTAGGAAGTTCGTGATTGACTGAGTCATGCGAATTGTTGCACTTCTGTTATGATAAATGATTTGTCGTAACATTATTGTATTTTCTGGTGCTCTGTATTCGAATGCAAGAAGACCTTGTTTTGGGATGCTTTCTTCTACAGTCTGTTAGGAACTTGTTGTTCATAACAGACCTTTGCACTCTTCTCCATAAGTCTTCCGCCTGTTCACCCTTTACTACAGCTCACTGTCTGAAGTTTACACAAGACCTCAATTGCTCGTGCATGCCTGACCTATCTTCAGAGTTGGAAACTACTGTTTAGAGTTTCCTTCCATTTGATCACCCATCTATGAACAATCGTGACACAAAACTGATGGGCGTCGGGCTCTGCTCCTGATAGCAATCCAGGAGTGACTTCCGTCGCCAACAAGTTGGAAACAATTAGGTTAAATTAAGGTTAATAAAAGGAGGTGGCAATAATACTATTATTAATATTAATCCTCTGGAAACACTTAGGTTTTATCACTATCATATCAGTGGTAGAAGATTATAAGTTGGAACCACATGGGTTTTTATTAATATCATATCAGTGGAAGAAGATTATAAGTTGGAATCCCCTTAGGTTGGTCTTGGAATTAGTTTAATTTTTCAAAGGTAATATGTTGGTTAAGGTTATGTTAGGTTAATAGTAAAAAGGTAATAGTAAGTCAAGGGGATTTTTAGGTTTAAGGTTGGTTTAGAAGGTTAGGTTAAGTCAAGGTATGGAACGAAAGAGGGTGTAAGTACTAGAGTTTTGAGTGTAAGGTTAAAAATGTTTTCTTATTCGAATGAGCGGGATCCAACTTTCACTAATCTCTAGGCCATTGTCTCTATTAAGGTTATCGGGATTTTTGATGATTTCAATTGCCTCTCTGATTCGCCTTTTAAGGAGATGGTCTTCTTTAGCTAAGATTATGGTGTCGTCTAGGCGTATGTGATGCTTAGTTGTGAGAGAGTGTTCTGCTAGTGCTGAGGTGTGAGTTCGTTCATTCTTGATGTTAGCACTATGCTCTTTAATCCTGGTGTTGAAAGAGCGGCCTGTTTCTCCAATGTAGCATTTGCCACAAGAGCAATCTATTCTGTATACTCTTTTGAAATTGTGTTGGTCAAGCTTGTACTTAACAGACCTCATATTCTGTTTGATGGTATTAAGTGGTTTGAATGAGGTCTTAATCTCCTTCTTGTTTAGGATTTTCGCGATTTTATCAGTGACTCCTTGGATGTAAGGGAGGTAGGCGGTGAGGCTCGGGGTTTGGTTGTTTTTCTGTTGAGGTTTGCTATTTTCTTTTTCTAGGGCTTTCCTTATGGCATTCTCAATCTCTTTTTCTTTGTAACCTATGTTTTTGAAGACTTTGTGAAGGTGATTTTTCTCTTGTTCTAGGTGTTCTTTATCTGAAATCCTTATGGCTCTAATGGATAAGGTGTTAAGAATTCCTAACTTTTGGTTGGGGTGATGATGGGAACTTGCGTGAAGGTAGTTTTCGGTGAGGGTATTTTTTCTGTAAACTGAATGTCCTAATTTACCATCTTCCTTTCTATTAATTAGTATGTCAAGGAAAGGGATGGTGTCATTTACTTCCCGTTCCATTGTGAATTTAATGTCTCTGGATAAATTGTTGATGTGATGGAAGAACTTATTCAGTTCTTCTTCCCCATGTGGCCAAAGTACATTGGTATCATCAATGTAACATTTCCATCTTAGTGGTTTCAGGGGATAGGAATCTATGGCTTTCTTTTCAAAGCTTTCCATGTAAAGGTTGGCAACGATGGGGGAAAGCGGAGAGCCCATGGCCACGCCACTAGTTTGTTCATAAAATTCACCTTGATAGCTAAAGAAAGTGGAGCGAAGACAAACCTCCGCTAGTTTCGCTGTTACTGGATCAACTACCTCTTGGATAAGAAGGATGGCCTCATTAAGAGGGATTTTTGTGAAGAGAGAGACAATGTCAAAGCTTATGAGGGTGTCATTCGATTTCAAAATCTCATTTTTAATGGTGTTAATGAAGTCTTTTGAGTCTTTTATGAAGGAGTCGATGTGACCTACTAGGGGGCCTAAAATTTTAGCAACATGTTTGGCAAGCTCATAGGTGGGTGATCCTATCATATTGACTATCGGTCTGAGAGGGATTCCTTCCTTATGGATTTTCAATAGGCCATAAATTCTCGGGGTGATCTCATTGGTGGGAAGCAGTCTCTTTTTTGTCTTCTCGTCTAAGTTGGAGTTATTGATGGCTTTCTTTACTTCTTTTATTATCTTTTTAATGGGGTTCTTTGGAATCTTAATGTAGCTACCACACGAAAGGTGTTCATTCATTTTGGTGATGTAGTCTTCTTTATTTATGATGACCATGGTGCCACCCTTATCTGCTTTGAGAATAACTAAGTTTGTGTTATTTCAGAGGTTATTAATTGCTATTCGTTCTTCTTTGCTAATGTTGCTTTTAGGAGGTTTAGCATTGTGGAGGATAACAGCACAATCTTGTCTAACCTGGTCCTTATCTTCATCAGCTAGGGTTTTAATGCTATCCTCAATGCAACAAATAAGATTATCACACGGAATGGAGGAGGGAGAGATGGCGAAATTCAAACTTTTATTTAGCACGCTCAGTTCGGAGTGGTTCAACTCGTGTGAGGAGATGTTCACGACCTTATTCGCGTCCATGCCATTGCTTGTGTTCTCCCTTTGGCTAAGAAGTTTATTAAGCTTTGATTCTTGCCGAGAGCGAGCCATTCTGTGCGCGTTATCAGCTTTTAGGGCTGCCAACACGTCCACTTTCTTCCACACGTCCGGATCTAAGTTGTGGGTGAGTTTTAGATGAAGTTCCAGCGTAGTTTTGGATAGCAGGTCGAGCGTGTATCTGGTTCTTTTGATTTTGCCTCTCACTATGGAATTTTCCAAGGCGTGGAATGCCGAACTGTTCCATTTGCTTCTAATTTTATGCTGGATGTGCGCAAAATTGGGTAGGATGTTGTTGTTTCTGCATTGCTTCAGGAAGTCTAGGTCAGCGGCTCTTCTCTTTATTTTTACCTGGAGCTTTTCAAGTTTACGAACTTCATCCAGAATCTCCCTTCCGTGCAGGGACGTAATTTGTTCATTTAGGTTTTTGTGGTGAGAAAATTGCTCAGAATTTGTCGGAAGAACCACAGTGTTGTTGACAGCTTGTCATCGACGTTTCGGATCCACAACAGGATCCATCTTCAGGACAAAAAAGCCTGAGGAAAATAAGAGCAGAGCCAACCTTTAATCAACATAAAATTAATTTTTTAATAATAACTCCTTTTGGTCAACCCTAAATCTAGCCTACGTTTAACATAAAAACCTAATATTTAAACCACTCAATTAAACCACTACTTATTATCTTTTGAAAAGTCTCCTAAAAACGAGGGTTTCACCTAGTCGTCCGAAGTTTTTTCTCACTCGCCTCATCACTATATATTAAAGGCTCTGCTCTTATTTTCCTCAGGATTTTTTGTCTTGAAGATGGATCTTGTTGTGGATCCGAAACGTCGACAACAAGCTGTCAACAACACTGTGGTTCTTCAGACAAATTGTGAGCGACAAAACAATTGCTGCATCGAGTTGCTTTCGCGGTGACCTAGGTACCTGTTGCTTGTCCTTTTTCGGTGGTGGCTGACTCAAGGTTCCAACCTCCATTGATCGTTCTTTGACATATTGTTTTGGTCATCTCATGACATTTTCCACTACTCCCTCCTGTGGATGTTCCAACACGGTTGTCTATGACTCGTCAAGCTCAACCACTTCTGCCTACTTTGGAGCCGTCCCATTGAATCTCGGAGCTTCTTCATGGTTCTCTAGTTGCACTAGACTGTTTGCGTCCTCATTTTGTCGGCCCTGCCCCTCTTCAGGCATATCCATGCGCATGCCTGCTAGTGTTGTCCCTTGGGTTCCCTCCATAATGGGTGTGGGGTTAACTGGTGTTGTATCCAGTGATGGGATTTCATCTATGTTGACGACCTCGGGCAACTGTTGTTCGCTTTCCTAAAATTGTATTTGTGCCTTTGTCCTAACTCTAGATTTTCTGGAAGTCTGGCTTGGTTCGACTTGTTTGGGTGGTGCCATGGTGGTGAAATTCAATCGTCCACTGAGCTTAGTGGCCTCTGCAACCTCTGTGAACTTCTCTTTGTGCTTCGTATTCTCTATCGCTCTCTTCCTCTTCCAATTTCACAATAGGCTTTTTGTTCCCGCATCCTTGCTCTGTATGGGCATCGTGTGAAGCTTGTCAAAGACATTATCTTTATTACGGATTTAATGACCCTCTGGTTCCTTTGTACTTTCCATTACTCTCCCTCTCCATCTCTAGTTGGTGTGATTAATGCGATGTCCTGTCAGTCGTTTCCAACATTCAATTATGCTTGCCTTCATCATTTAGTACTGCTTTTTCTGTCTTCTCCTTTTCTCGCTTGTTTTCATTTTTAACCGATCATTGGACTTGTCTTCATCGAGCTCATATTCCTAAGTGTGCATGCTCCTTCTCCTTTTGGTGCACTGTACTTCTATTGTTACCATTTGATACCCTTCTCTCTCGTTTTTTTTTAGTTGCACAGTGACTTTCAAGTTATGGGTGTTTGATTGTCCTTGTACAACTTCAGTCATCTCCCATTGATCATCCCTCTAATTTTTGTGCCTCCTAACTCTTTCAACTGTACAAATCCCCCATTTATGACACTTTTTACTTCATATGGTCCTAACCAGTGCATTCTAAGTTTTCCTGGATGCTGAATGGATTTGTTGTCATACATCAACACTAAGTCTCCTTCTTTCAAAGTTTTATTCTTGATGTGTCTGTCATGCCAAGCTTTGACTCTTGATTTTTGAACTTTCTAGTGGAACCCTACTAGGATCTGATCTTTCTCCATGATCAAGAACTGATTCACCCTGTCTTGTACTACACCTCATTTTTTCATGTGCGTAATCGCTGCTATGCACAGACTGGGTACTAGAAATTCTAATGGCACCACTATTTCTCATCCATATACTAGTTTGAATGGCATGTGCCCTGTCATATTCTTGCATGTGGTCCTATATGCCCACAATACCACTGGTATTTTGAGGTCCCAATCATCCATGTTGACGTTACAGATATTTGTCAGTGCATTCTCAAGGATTTTATTAAATGCTTCTACTATTCCATTTGCCTGTGGGTGATATGGAGTTATGTTTTGATGACGGTCTTCAAATTATTTAGTCATAGCCTTAATAGTGTTGTTAATGAAGTGAGTGCCTTGGTCACTCATCAAAATTCTGGGGCAACCAAATCTAGTGATTACTTTTTCAAATAGAAAGTGTGTTGATTTTTCTGCGCTACAATGTTTCACTAGTGCTGCTTCCGCCCATCTTGTTAGGTATTCTGTCGCGGTGATAATGTACCTTGCTCCTGTTATTTTTTCTAGCAGGTTGATTGGTCCCACAAATTTTATTTCCCATTTTTCGAATACCTGCAACATTATCTATGGTCGCAATGGAATTTCATCCCTTCTATTGGATTTTCCAACCCTTTGATAGACATCGCATCTCTGGTAGTACTCTTTTCAGTCTCTGTGAATGGTCGGCCACCATAGTCCTGCACACAATACCTTATGTGCGGTAGCTTTGCCTACGTAATGTCCTCCTTCTATTCCCTCATGGGATTTTGCTAAGACCATTGGTCTTTCATGTTCTAGCAGATATCTTCGCAAGATGCTATCTGTGCCCATTTTGTATAAGTGTCTTGTGATTAGTTGATAGTTTGCATCCCAAACTACCAGGTTTTTCTTCTATGCGGTGTTATATTCCTGTGGCACAGTATCTGTGCTCAAGTACTAGATGATATCTGCAAAGTATTCATGAACGATCTGGACTGAAAATAACTGTGCATCTGGAAAGTTGTCCTCTAAATTTGTAGGTTCTTCTCCATTCATAACCCTTGATAGGTGGTCGGGTCCTTCATTCAACATTCCTGTATTGACTAGTACTTCAAAATAAAACTCTTGAAACAGTAATAACCATCAACATATTCTCCCCCCCAACACTGGTTTGTTGAATAGGTATTTAAGGGTTGAGTGATCTGTGAACATCTTAAAATGCTTTCCCAATAAGTAATGTATGAACTTCTGCAGTGAGTAGACCATAGCTAGGCCTTCCCTCTCTGTAGTGTTATAGTTCTGCTCTGATTATGATAGTTTTCTGCTCGCAAACGCTATAGGATGATCCAAATATCTTGTTCCCGATTGTGCCAAAATATCTCCAAGAGTTATGGCTGATACATCTACATGTACATGGAATGTCTTTTCCCATTCTGGAAATACTAGTATTGGTGCAATGACCATCTTTCCTTTCAGCGTATCCAGATCGTGTTGACAATCTTCATTCCATTGAAACTTTGTATCTTTCCTTAACAGTTTCTCCATTGGCGTACTAATCTGCGTGTACCCTTTGATAAACTTTTTGTAGTATCCTATGTGTCCCAATGATGCTCTTAGTTGACAGACTGTCTTTGGTGGTGACAAGTTAACAATTGATGCAATCTTTGCAGGATCTACTAGTAAACCTTGTTTTCATACTATATGGCCCAATAGTATCCCAAAGGGTGTTCTGAAGATACATTTCTTGATGTTTAACGATATCTGGAACTGCCTGCATCTTTCTAACATCAGTCGCAAGACCTCTACATGGTCTTTCAACTGACTATAGACTGTCCAAATGTCCAAGTATACCTCCAGAAACTGGTGGATAAACTCCTTAAATGCAATGATGACTACTCTGGAAAATATTGATGGTGCATTGTTTAGTCCAAATGACATCACTGTGTACTAGTAGGATCCCCATTCTGTAGCAAACATGGTCTTGTATCTGTCTTCCTGTGCTATCTTAATTTGGTGGTAGCCTGAGAATCCATCAGTGAATGAGTAAACTTCGTGTCCTCCTATGTTCTCCAACACTTCACCCATGAAAGGTGTAGGGAACGGGTGATGTAGGCAGGGATCGTTCAACTTCCTCAAGTTGACACATATCCTTATCCCGCCTTGTTGTTTCTCCTGAACTACCATCAAGCTTATCCATTCTGATTCTTCCACAGGTTCTATGATTCCAACTTTGAGCATTCTATTGATCTCAGCTTTAAATTTCTGCTTATATATCAGGTTTAGTCTGTATGGTCATTGTTTTATCGGTCTTGCTTCAACTTTGAGTGATATCTTCATTTCTCCTAGCTCTCCTGCTATGTCCTTCATTTCTATAAATGTTGTGGGGAACAGGTCGTTGTACTCGTGCAGTAACTCTGTTATGCTTTCTATTGTTTGCTCATCCCAGTAGTCTCCAATGCTGGCCATTTTGGGATTCTCAACTGTCCCAATGTTGACTTTATTCACCTTGATTGGTGCAACAATTACTTCTGATTCTAGAGGTGGAACTTCCACTTCTCTTTAACCTTCCACTTCCTCGATCTGAATATCACACAGATCATCTTCATATGGTGCTTCTTCCTGCACATGGTAACATGACAACAATTCTTTTATTATCTGTTTGTTCCATTGTTGTTCCTCTATTATGAGTTCAACTTCTGATTCCTTAATGAATATGACCCCTCTTATATGCTTAAGTGCTGCATCTATGTTGGGGTTTTCATGATTGAATGAGAAAGTGATTGTAAAATTTTATTGCAGTGTTATCTAGCTCGTAGTTCCTCTGCACAGTTCCTGGTCTGTATACCAGTTTGCTGGTATTCCTTCTAAGGTATGTATGAAATGATGAGGGCATTCCTCTAGAGGTGTCATTTTCCACGGTGCTCTGCACTTCTTCAAGTGTTCTGCTAGTTCCCCTTGTCCATCATACTTCTTCTGCTTGTTGCTTTTCTATTCTGCGCAAAACCTTATGTGTAGTAACCACTTCCATTGGTACCAATCCGTGATTGTTTCTTTGTGAGTGCCCCACCATCTTGTAGGTGTGGCATTGAGTGTTATATAGAGTGCTAACAGTCTCTGATTTTCTACCACTTCATCCTCGTACTGTGCCAAGAATAATTCTAGATCATTTACTCCATGGAAACTAGGCGGTTCCCTTATCTTTGTACCTACCCATCTTACTGCGCGGTCTATTCTTGCACATCTTCTTGTGGAAACTTCATGTAGCCTTTGTTGCCAGTTTTCTAGACCTGTGTCTGAGTTTGTCACACATGAAGTGATGCTTCGCCAACTGAGTATCCCATATGTAGTTGGGTTTATGTTATCCTTATCGTGCACAGTTGTTTTGTACAATTGGATGATTTCCTCTAAGTCTAAACAAGTAGTTTCTACAAACCTTTCCCCTTCTAATGGGTCTAATGGCACGATGACCCTATATTTTCTTGAATCGAATGTCATTTTTCATGTCTTTAATTTGATTATTGTCTGGTTATCAAACACCCAATCCAATCCAAGCAATGTTGGATATGGTGTTGTGCCATCCACTATTTCAATCACTTCAAAGTTTGCTTTCGTGCGCACTCCATCCAGGTCTACTGTTACTCCCTTTAGTCTACCAATTGGAAGAACTCTGTGTTGATTTGCTAGTTTCAGCTGGACAAGTGAATATCCTAATGTGGGCTCTCCTATACATTTCCATGTCTTCTTTGGTAATACATTGACTTTGGATCCTAGATCCAATATGATATCTCCCATGTTGAAATCTTTGATGTTGGCATTCATCTTGAACTCCCTACTTGTTCTTCTCCTTGTATGTAGGTGATTGACTGCTTTTGTTCTAGTTTTCCTTCTGTCTCTATGCTACATTTTTCTAATATATTTTTCAATATTTTGATAGCGGATGGATCATTCAATAGTTTTACACATGATTGAAAAAATCCTTTGATTGTACTTACTTGTCCCATGGGCTGCATTTTGTTGGTATAATCCAACAATGGAGGCATCTTGTACTCTGGTGCTTCCTTTCTCTGTTGTGCAGTTGAAGTCGACACGGTGTCTTGTTTCAATAATTCTCGTCTGGCTTGCTTAAATTTTTCCTTCTCGTTCTGTGTGTCAAACTATCTCCTTGGTTCAAAATTCTTCTTCACCCACTGGTGTTGTACTAGCTCTTGTTGGGCTGCGTTGTTTCCTGTTTTAGCTCCTCCGCGCGTAACTATGTTGATGTTTCTTCCTTCATTCCTTGCTTCAGCTGAAATCCATTGAACATTCTGGTTGTTCTAGTTCCTCTTTTCTTGGATCTTCCCTAGTAACATAGGACATTCTTTCGTGTCATGATCCAATGCGCAACAATACATACAAGTCACTGGTGGAAGTGGACATTCCCTTACATAATGTCCTGGTTGTTGACAGTTGTGACATACCACTATTCTTCTACCTCTTCCAAAGACTCCTCTTGCTCTTCCTCCACCTATGTAGCCAACCCGATCTCTTCTCGACGCATTATAATGAAAATCCTGATTGTATTGTGCGATATTGTACTGAGGTTTCGCTGTGTTGTACTGTGGATACACGGCATTATATGGTTGTTGCATAGTATTATACTGTTGTTGCACAGTGTTATATGGAGCTGGAACTTGGTTAAACTATGGTGTGGCTTTCCCAGTCATCATTTATGCCTGCACCCTATATGCGTCTGATGTCCTCTCTCACATCAAATCCATAGTTCTACAATATTTGTCATCATGGCCCACTGACTTGCAAAAGTTGTAGTATGAACTCTTTGGGACTTTATGGTATTTATGCATCATTGGGAAGTGATATGGATCATGGCCTGATTTCTTATAGATTTCGCACCATAGTCCTCCTTTTGGTAACGTATTTGGCATTCCAGCTTCCATATACTGCGTGAATGTTAGACATTCGTTCTTGTGGTGTCCTTTCATCCTGCATGTGGTACACCAAATGACTTCTTGTTTTTCCTTTCTTTTGTTCTGGTTTAGCTGGAACGTTAATTTCTTCAAATCCTCCTTCAGTTATTTGATGGATGGATCTGTCTGCTGATATTGGTTTTCTTCCAGTTCCAGGGCTACTTGTAGAGCCTCTGCCTATGTCTGAAACTTCTATTGTCGCAATGGATATTTCAAATGTGGTAGCAGTGAATTGATGAAAAGGTGTATGTGTTTCATATTAGTCATGAGATATTTCAACTTTCCTTTCAGTCGCTTGAATCTATGGTCAATCTCCCATACAAATTCTCTTGGTTTTTGTCTAATTTATATCATCTCATTCATGTATTGATCTTCTGAACTTGGCTTTTGGAACTCATTTATCAACAATTTCTTGATGTTCGCAATCGTTCTGGTTGTCCCTGGTGTATTATTTGTAGCTAAAATCATATACCAATCCAATGCGCAATCCCTTAATGTAATCGCTAGCTGTGGAAGTTTAGTATCTTCGTCTTTGATCTGTTTTGCTTCCCAAATCTTTTCACATATAAACAAATGTTTTTTTGGGTCCTTCTATGCTTCTCCTTTGAATTATGGTAACCTGATGGTGGGATCGTGTCTTGCCATCCTGAATGTTGAACTACTACGTCCGTGCAGTGTAGATACTTGACTAGTGCTTCCTAAAATGACTCCTCCAGTTGTTGTTCGTTGTGTAGATGTACTTCCTACTGTCTTTCTTTTCCCGAAATTTGGTTGTCTAAATGGTGGTGTTCTCTTTGGTGTATCAGTCACACATGGGTTTATGGGTTCCACATTGACATTAATATGGATAGGATTTTTTCCTTCTCTTCATGATCTTGGACCTCTCATCTTCCTCTCATATGTTGTGCGTAGGATTTCCTCATTCTGCTCCATAGCCAAGAGATCCTCTACCTCTTCTTCATCACTTGCCAAGCCTTCCCTCATGGCTACGACTCTCTTCTTGTTGTTCACCTTATATTGGTAGGGTACTCCACTGCACGTCTTTCTAGTTATCGCCATGATACGCTTGATTTGGTCGTCATCCATCATGATGGGGTCCAAGGGTTTCTCCTTCTTTCCTTTATACCCTCCTCCTTCCATTTCTCCTCTTTTTGTTAGTGCTTCCCCCCTTCCCCCATGCATGCAAGGCAGTTTAACTGTCTGACTCCATCGTCATTACACCTTTGTTATACAACAAGATCTTAATAGAAGTATGCAATGATTAAATATACCTTCCTTGAGGTCCACATAGAAACTCTTTCTCCGCTGCACTGTACGACTTCACTGTATCTACTACAAACTCTGTTATAAAACCTGCTACAATATTGTCGAGCCAAAAATCTACTACGTGGGTGAATTTGTTGTTCACCTGCTGTAACTGCTCAATTTGTATGAAGGTCCACTCTAACTATCGAATCCGGTTCGTTGTGTGGTTATCCTTCAACCTTAATATCCACTCCTGCAATAAGTGTGGAAAATCACAGAAAAAGACTTCATTCAAATCAGTAAACACGTATTTATCAAGATATTTGTGCGGTGTTACTCTAGGGTTTCTGTTATCTTTTTGTGCAAACTCCATCTCTTTTGTCTTTAGCTAGTTTTCGATCTCTACTTTTGTGGGATTCCTTGGTCTCAACATCCCCTTCTAGCAGCTCATTCTTTTCTCCTTCTCATTGTTCGCGTGAGTATTATCTTGACTCGCCTTTCGCATATCTCACAAATTTTCAGCAGATCTCGTCTACTCAATCCTCTATTGTTCCAACCAACGGAAACAAAACCATTTGTTGGTTATTATTCTTATTTGATTTTGTATATTTATCTTGAGTGACCCAGGGTTCATGTCTACTTGGGGTTCCAACAAAGCCTCTAAAACTATCAGCCCTCCTGGTAAACCAGAAGGCAACACAACACAAAGAGTGCACTCTGCAATCTCACCCAAGATAGTCTTAATGGGTGGCTGCAATACTCATGTGTTTGCAGCCCAGGATTGAGTGGAGATCTATGAAATGTGCGTTGAGGGTTCTATTTTAACTTATTAACGCAATAAATTGTCATTCGCGATTATGCATGGAATATAACCAACCCATTCATTTAACATATCAACAACTACTAAAAAAATTAAGGAAACACATGCATTCAATCACATAACACATGTTTTACCGTGGTTAACCCCCTCCTGGGCTATGTCCACAAAGATTTGGCTCTCAAGCTCCGTTATTATAGCAGTTCCAAAACTACAACGTTGCACGCTTTACAAATCTTCTCTGTTGGGTCAAGATCTATTATGAGGTGGACTAGATCGCACCAGGCTCCTCAGCCTATGATCTAACCCTCAAGATCTACCCGCCTTACTCATCTCCATCTCAACAACTTACAAAATTAGGTCATATAGTAAAATATTACCACTAGCTATTAAAACAAGACTCCTCCTCTAGACTCTCTATATTCCATCTGACTTTGGTCTCCCACTATGAGACCTAGGTATCTATATTTATACATTTTCTGGCTCACCAACCATTACAATGTATTGCAAAAACCCTAACCCTAACGTCTTTAGGTCTTCCATGCATGCGCGTGTTCCTTCCAACTGTCGCTTCCCTCGTGCGTGCCTTCTTTCCTGAAATAGCCTTTCTTTTTGCTTTGGTATGCTTCCAACATACCATAAGAGTCTTTGATACTCCAAAGTGACCTATTGTTTTGATGTAGTGTACATCACATATAAGCTTATGCCACTACTCACCTACATGTACACAAACCTGTCCTAACTTGCAAAGCAAGTTGTCCTTCAAGCGGTAGTGGATGTCAATCAACTTACCTATCTAGATTAGTTAATACACGAAGGAGAAATTATTTCCATCTTCATACAATCGTGGCCAAGTAATGGTATCATATCCATGCATACTTAACACTAAAAAGGGAAATGATTGGTGGTCGGCTAAGGCAATCAATTAGTACATTGGATTTTCCTTTCGAATTCTTAATCACCAACTAAAATTATTGTAGGTAACTAATTCACTTGAGTTGTCCTATAGTTTGTAAATTATACTATGAAGGAGTGAACAATACAGGTTTTTGTTTTATATGAATGATCATTTTTTACCTTTAAAGTAATGTC
>JZKD02S0433990.1:1705600-1720451 GCA_000966675.3 Picea glauca
TTTCCAAATAGCACATCAACTATTGAGAGTGGTGCTATGTCACAAATTACTTCATCCTTAAAAGGCTTGATAAAGTAGGAAATATTGCATTGTGAAGTGATTCTAAGTTCTTGTCTATCTTTCATCTAATTGATGCTTTAAGGATGCATAAGTGGAGTAGTAATAAGACCCAATTTCTGCATAAGGTCTTTAGAGACAAAGTTTTTTTGATTGAAATTGTTCACAATCAATTGTAATGGGTTGTATTTCACCCATATCTATTTATGGAATAGTCATTCACTTTCCTCTTTATCGACCATGGTCAAATTTGATAGGATTGTTGAAGTCAGTGCCAATAGAGTTGATGATTTTGGATCGGATTCCATGATAGATTTATCCATATTTGTTGTAGTTGGACTTGAGTTGGACATAGACGTGTCAGGAATGTCTTATAATATTTTCATTCAAATGCATCATGCCAAGATGAACAATGATAGTCACACTATTTTCTTATAGGAGGTTGGATATTGCATCTTCCTTTCTTGAAGAACTTCTTCCCACCTATTTTTTGTGACATAGTTTGAGTAGATTATTTGAGTTTCCCAAATTCAACAATGACGTAATTTTTTGTTTTGATAGGTTGAACAATTGGTTTGGTCAAGCAATGCCCTTTCAACTTCATCTTTTCCTCAATCTTGATAGTGATCCTCAATCTTGATAGTGAAATGATATGCTTTTACAAGATTGCCAGAGGAATTACATTTGTTTTTTAATATAAGGAGCTAATCCACAAATATACTTGAATTTAAGTATCTTTTCTTCCCACTAAGGCCAAGTTGAGCCATTAGTTGGTAGAATTCATTAATATAATTATGCAAAATTGGCTGTTACCATTTCCTTAGCTGCTGCTATTTATTATACTATTGTTCATGATATTTGGATGGATAAAACTCCATTCTAACATGTTTGAAAAACTGTTTCCATATTTTTATGGATTCTCTATCTTCGTTCTTTTTTCATAGATTTTCCCACCATTAGGATACATTAGTCAACATCTTCAAAGTTGCAATGGTGACTTATTGACTATTCTACATAATGTTTACAATTATGCTCGATTTCTTTTGTTTTCTTTTGAAATAATTGAAACTTATCTTCAAAGTTGCAATGGTGACTTATTGACTATTCTGCATAATGTTTACAATTATGCTCAATTTCTTTTGTTTTCTTGTGAAATAATTGAAACTCATCTTCAAAGTTGCAATGGCCACTTATTGACTATTCTGCATAATGTTTACAATTATGTTCGATTTCTTTTATTTTCTTTTGAAATAATTGAAACTCATCTTCAAAATTGCAATAGTGACTTTTTGACTATTCTGCATAATGTTTACAATTATGCTTGATTTTTTTTGTTTTCTTTTGAAATAATTGAAACTCTTACTTTTTCAAGTCCGTCTTACTCTTACCTACTCTTAATTTACAATTAAACTCTTACTTTTTCAAGTCCGTCTTACTCTTACCTACTCTTAATTTACAATTGTTTTCTAATCTAGACTTTTGAAATAGTTGAAAGGTTAAAGGTTTTCTTCGCCGGCTGTACTGAACACAAACGACCCGTGACTTTTAAAGAGAACGGAGAAATCAACTACTCTCCACCACATTCATCAACGACTCTCCACCACTCTCAAACGATGATTCAGTCAAGTTTTAATTTGCTGCCTCACATATTAAAGGAAACAGTGCCTTCCCATCATTTTACATATTTTTTTTTTATATTAACATTATTTTACAATAAAGTAAAATAATGCCTTCCCGTCATATTTTAATTTGCTGCCCTCCGAGAGCGATTTCTCACCTTTTTTTAATCAGTAAAGTAAAGTAAAGTACAGGTGGGCTTCCTATTTATCTGTTTGGGTTATTGGTATAGCATCAAAGTCAACAATGGCGATTTCTCACCTTTTTAATGAGTAAAATACATTTGGGCTTCGTATTTATCTTTTCGGATTATTGGGTATAACAGAAAGTCTAGATTAGTGAGTAAACCTTTGGATGGCCCAAACACATAATCTAATTAAAATGGTTTTTGTATGGTTATCTTTAATTTGATTTTGATGATGTTAACATCAAAATCAATTATTAATATTTTTGGAGTAAAAAACAAAATTCTAGAAAATCTTAATTAATCATTTACCTTCTTACCAACTCTGTTTTATTGAAAATTAATTATCATCATCATAAATTATTTAAAATTTTTACATTTAAAAATTAAATAAAATTTTCAAATCCAACTAGATCAATTCGTTAAGGATATAGATTTTGTTTACTAAACCATGAATAAATTCTTTCAGATGAATGATATGTTACCTAAATGATAATTGATTCAAATACCCTAACTGATTATTTTTCAGCAGAATTATTATAAAACTTAACAAGTCAGATTCATGAGGCAATTGTGGTGGATTGTAGCCTGTCAATTAATATTTTACATTGGAAGCATATATCCGATTAGTGTATGCCAATTCAAAACAGCCCGGCGAACAAAGTTTACGTGTGTTGTTGACAGTTTGAGTTTTGGACTTACAATTTAAAATCAAAAACCCGGTTGAAGTTGTCCAAGTATAATGAGTACAATATGAGACATGAAAGTCCAAGTTGTTACAGCTCTTGCCGCTTATTCCCTGACCATTTGATCATTTGTTTCATCCTTAAGTTTCAAGTTAATGAGTTCTAAAGCATACATCCTTAAGTTTCAAGTTAATGAGTTCTAAAGCATACATGACCTCTATATTGAATATTTGAAATACTGTCCCAAAGTCTTAGAAGTCAATTTGGTAGACTTATTAAACTACATTGTGTCTCATGGCTTTCCACCATCTTGGACATTCCACATTATTCATCCAATTTGATATGTTGTGCTCAAGCAAAACACAATGGGACAACAAAGTTAACGAAATGAGTCAATCTTTGTTATGAAAAAAAAATATGAAGTTAGATTATTTAAGAAAACCACGAAATAAACATTCAAATAGAATTGATTGGAAGCAATGGAAAACTATACAAATCATATGAAGATGTAAGTCAAGAATTGTTAGTGGAGAATCGAAAGGGAAAAAAATCGACATATTGATTAGTTTCTTTAGAATGTTGGTCTTCTAAGTCTGTAAGAAATACCCCGAAAAAGGGTGTAATGATTGGAAAAACTCAATTGCAATGATCGAGAGAGGCGAGTCGAATTGAGAAAATCTACAGAAGTCATTTCTACCCATGCTTAGATACATTCATACATTCTTGATGAATTCTTGTTGATATTATGGTAGTTGCGGGAGGTATTTACCTCCACGTGTAAACCTCACGAGAATAGAATACTCTGGAAAGCAAGAAGAAACCCTAATGAGTTGGCTAATAAACCTAGAAGACATGTCAGCTCAAGAGGATAATTTGTATTAGGTTATTAGCCCCCAAGAGAAGAAGTTGGCCAGAAGAAATAATATATATTGAACAGACATATACCCAGAATGAGAAGTCGACCCAGACAATTAGCCAGAATCAATGTAAATACAGGAGGCCAGTCCTCATTCTGGTAGGCAATCTCAGAATTGCAGAGCAACACTTGTGCACACTGCAGTGCCCAATTTTGTGTGCAGGTTTGGAGGAGAGTTTCTACTGCAGCTGCTGCAACTAGCAGATCTCGTCTGGATTGGACTATCTCTTGGTTAGGGTTTGGACTATCTGATCAACTCTTGTTGGTGCGCTATCCCTGGGGAAAGGTGCCCTACCCTTTGTTTGGCTATCTAGCCTAGGGTTTGCTTCCTGAATGATTTTCTGTCAAGGTTAAGGTGCTCGGAGGGTGGCTTCGGCCTATGGTTGGGTGACAATAGTGATATTGTGAATGGTAAAACGAGCACATTCTTTCATATTCTAACAATTCTTAGGTATCTTAGTTACTACATTTTAGTTACAAGATAGCTATGTAAATGATTAGAAGACCTAACTACTTTTTGCTAGCTATTGATAGGAATAAGAAGATGAAGATGTTGAAATATTGTAACTTCGAAGAATATTCTACCTGAGAGAGAGTTGAATAATATTATTATATTATATTTAATTAGGCCCTATTGTGCCTTAGTAAAAATCATCCTTATTGTGCCTTGATAGTTAAATGTAAATTAAGAGGGTAAAGTGACAGGTCGGCCTAGACCTAATTATAGGCTGGTTAGACCACTATTTATAAGAGAGGCCAACACCTCATTTGGACATGCTCACCACACTAGCTCTACAACTATGAAGAAGTGCACAAGTCTTGGAGGAGTAGTTGTTGCAACTGGGGTGACGTCAAGGAGGGTTTTGGTCTATTTCTTGGTATTTCTTGGTTAAGTGGCACGCTACTCTTCCTAGTGAAGGAGTAGAGGAGGATCTTATGTTCGGTCTTTGTTCTATCTATATTGAGGAAGTTTTTGTTTGGTTTTCTCCCTCGTGAGGGTTTCCAAGGATAATATCTGTGTCTCTATTGTTTCTGTGATTGCCTCTCTTTCAATGATCTTATTTATGCAGCTAATGTGCTAAATGATTATAATAATAAAGAAGAATCGTAACTGCTAGCTGTATAATTAAAACTTCAACATGGTATCAGAGCAGACCTGAAATGTTGAATTTTGAGCAGCCACAAAAGTTATTATTTTCAATCAGCCCTCCTAGCTTCCCTCTCTCAAGCTGGCCTCTAATATGCCCTCCTCAAGCTGACCTCCAAGCAACCCTCCAAGCTTCCCTCCTCAATATGGCCTCTTCCTAAATTTCCCTCCTGAAGCTTACCCCTTTCCAGGTCAACTTAGGTCATCCCTAACCTAACTATCCTAACTTAAATCCTATCCTATCCTAACCTAGGAGGTGGCCCTAACCTAAATCTACCTAACCTAAACTCTATCCTATATAAAGAGAGGGAGGAACCCTCTCTTCACATCAGTTTTCACATAAATTTCTATATATGTTTTCTATATCAGGTTTACATCAGATTAGTTCACTTATTTTGAGCAGCAGATAGAACTATTCTGAGAGACCATCATAGGATATTCTAAGGCAACAACAAGGCCTATTCTAAGGCATCAACTAATCTATTCTATAAACATCCATCTTTTATATCATGTAGCAGTTGATAACTCAGTTCTGGGTAGCATATAAGAGATTGTTCTATAGCAACAAATATACTATGTTCTTAAGGTGTTTTGGACAACAAATGAAGGTGTTTTGAACAAAAACGAAAGGCTATTCTGGACAACATGTTGGCACAAGGGGCAAACCCAAGGTTCAATGCTATAATAGCGCACCAACAAAACCCTAACTATTGGTCCTTTCCTCAACACCTACGAAGCAGATGAAGTCTCACTCGAGGTAGAGGCACAGGTGGTTGCAGGACTCAGATGTCTGCAACCTTAGCTGGGATACAGATCTGTGATTGTACTACTTAATAAAGCACTTAGCACTGTCAATTCATCAATATGTAACTAATATCTACTCTGTAGATCAAACAGAGCATTGCAACACTTACTCAAATCTGATGTATCTAAGCACTTAGCATGAAGAAATAGATCATGTCTAATAGATTCAAGAACTAAGAACATTCATATAGGTCAGATCTAGCATTCATATACATCATTAGCACAAAGCATACGCAGATTTATCTATCTCTATCAAAGCACTTAGCAAGAGAAGACATAAACACATCAAGACAAAGCACAAAGCAGGACAACACAATATTTATGTGGTTCACCCCCAACCTGGGGCTACGTCCACTAACTCTTCTTCTTTATTGTCTTCATTCAATCAGTTACAAGCATAGAGCCACCAAAATCCTACTCTGCCAAGGACAGGAGATCTGCGCACCCTGCTAGATCCTCCTTCCTCGCGTTATAGCACAAAGCCTTCCATAGTCTGTTACAACCACTTGCACTTAGCTCTGGAAGCATGCGCAAAGCCTTTACACACCACATTTGCACTTAGCATACACTTACAACTGACTAGTGACCTCTTCTTACATCGCCTAGATATCTATTTATGCATTACAAAATAGGCCTAATCATGGGTAAACCCATGGGCCGGCATCCCATTCTCGTTACATAATCCCAAAAACCCAAAAAGGACCCAAAAAGGGGCCTAGATCCCATGATCTCCACTTCATCTTGCGCTCCTCCTTCGACAGGCTGTCGAAGTCCAAAATAGGTCAACATGACCATGAATCTCCCAAAACTTGGTCAAGGGCCAACATGGCCCCAACACTCACCTATGACTCGTTCTGAGTCACTCTGGTCTAGGCAGTTCTTCTTCGAAAGCCTCGAGCTTGGCTCGAGATGCTTTGACTTGCTGTTGTGTGACAACCTCTTGCTCAACAAACTCTTGGATCACTGGATTGTTCACGGGCCCTTCTAGGCATTGTTCTACTGCATTAACAACCTGCTCTAGCTTTGCTCCTCAACTTTCAACCTCTATAAACAAATGGAACTCCCTATCTTGTACTGGTTGGAGTCGTTGAGTTACTTCCATAACTTTGCCTTGAATCGTATGGATCTTCTTTTGGGCAGTGCGTTGCTCTTGAGACAACTTCATTCTTTCTGCGACTGACAGGGCTTTCAGTTGCGCCTGTAGTGTGTCTATGTGTTGCTTCGCTTCCTAGAGCTGCGAATCTAGTGCCTGCAATTCTATATTCTCAAAGAGCTTATCATATGTTTGGGCACTACGGTTACTCAGTTGCTTGCACTCCATGGCAAGAGTCTTTAGTCTCTCAACTGCACTGCGGGAAGTTGTTTCTCTTTGGTCCCTTATCTCCTATGGAATTTCGGGCACTGCATGGAGCTCTATGTCTACGATGCGTTGTTGTAGCTTCTAGATTACTTCTGTGAGCTGGTCGACCTGCTGTGTAACTCAGTCTTCTACCTTGATTTCTATGATTGTCACAGAGCGAAGTGCTCTATTGATCACTTCCTTCACTTCGAGTTGCTCGGCAAGAAACTGTTCCTTTCCTTGTTGCAATTGTAATTTTTCTTCATCGAACTTTGCTTGGAGAGCAATATTTTCCTGTTCTACAGCTCGACGTTGTTCTACAAGTACTCCTTGTACTTGTGTCAAAGCATGGGTGGCTTGCTCTGTTTCCTCTTGCGCTCATCGAAGGTGAAATTCAACTGTATCAACTATTCGGTGGAGTTGAGTTGGTTCATCTCCCAGTTCTGGTGTTCCCAATGACAGAGGCGCAATGGAGACTACGCAGATGGACTATAGTGCTTGCTACACCCCTTGGAGCTCGATCTCAATTCTATTGTACATCGCCTCCTTCTTAGCCTCTTGTTTCTATGCTATCTCTAGCAAAGCATCATTTAGGGCTGCTATGATGAAATCAAAGTCATCAGGGGTGAGGATAGTCTATAACTTGGTCATGGTTGCTTTTGCTTTCTTCCGGGAGGAGGGTTTTGGAGGGGAAACCTTCCTTTTCTTCGAGGGGTCCTTCTCGTCTCAAAGAGGTGTTACCTCGCCTTTCTTTTGTTCAACCTCCATGCCATCTATTTCTTCACCATCACCCCCTCGCTCTGGTGATATGGAAGAAGTATTCACTGAGGCACTGCTTACATCTTGAGCTTCTTTGGTCTTCTTTGTCTTGCTGGGTCTGGGTGTATCCTGTGCAGTTTATGCACTGTCTATGTCAGATATCTCCGCAGGGTCTGCTGGGATAAGGAGGTCCACTGACCAATCCTTAGTGATTTACTCCAGATGCTCCTCCGTCATCTTGTAGTAGGACTGAAGTTGTTGCTTATGTTCATTTGCATGCGCTGAAATATAAATGAAATGCCTATCTGCATTGAACTTCATCAAAGGTCGAAATCGGTGTAAAGTATTTGGAGTCATGCGAGGCTTAAACTGTATGAATACCTTCAGTTGATTGTAGTATGTATGGAACACGACATTTGACTTCCATTTCTTATTCATGTCACTTGATTACCACAGTGTACTGAACTTCGCAGCCAGTGGTTCAAAGGGCTCGATGTCGGGGAAGGTTGCACCTTCCGACATCTCCCAGGCAATGAAATCTATAAGGATCAAGAGCCAACTAAAATGAAATTCATATCCTTGATCTTGTCCTTCTCTATAGTCAAGTTCCAACTGGTTCACCAGGTACTTCACCCAGTTCATCTATAAGCCCTCTGCGCACTTCCCTGCGAGGTCAACTACAAATTCAGTGACTTGGGTCGGTTGGTTCTTTTGTACTAACTTCCCTACAATCAATTGATAGGCAAGGCGCACTGCGCTACTTTGGAGATAAGCTACCTTTTAGCCTCATGTTCCCTTTTTGACATCACCATAGATGTCTTTTATCCTTTGTGCTAGAGCATGATCCATGGTTTTTCCGAGGTAAACTCTTGTGGATCAGGTCCTTGCATGCTTAAGCCTGTGATCTGATTGATCAATGTTGGATCAACAGTGATACGATAATTTAACCACAAATAACCGCCATTGTAACAAGAAAGCAACAGCTTGACATAGGAATTGACCTCCTAGTGTCTTTTGAAGTGTGGGATCTTCATGATGTTCAACAGGGTGGATTACACGAGGTTATGGGTCCATGACTGAGGGATTATCTTAGAATTCTTTCCCTTTGTTTTGGTTAGGTGCTTATGTGGGGCAAGCATGTTATAGACCTTCCTGTCACTGAGGTTGAAGTCGCTAAACTTCAGTGCTACAATCTTATCTTGGTCTTCTCTAACTGCGCGTATCCCTTTCGAGAGGTACGTCATAACCAAGGTGTATTCAAAATATCTGGGCACGCTATATTGATTTATTGCACCGCTCAAAGGTGGTATATAGGTGGGTAAGATGGTCGGGATCAATTTGGCATTCGTTAAGTCATCTCTATGCTTAGTTCACTTCTCATTTGATGGCCGGGATGGTCTGGCTCGAGCAGTTGATGGGGATTATTGCACTGTCTTCTTGGATGAAGCTTGTACACCTACGGATAATCCTCTCTCCGACATGACTCTTTTAGTCATCAGGTCAAGGTGTACTTTTTTCACTGATTCTTTGACTGTGATGAGCTCTTCATACATACACGCTTGGGATTAACAATATCGGGTTCAAGATTAACTCCGACACTGCAATAAAAGAGACGAAAACAATGTGATGATCACTGTGCAAAATCAACTTAGTCTGTAGGCTCAAACTCTTGGTTAGCAAAAGTCTTCTCGATGCATGGCTCGATGGGATAAATAGGTAGCTTGGAAACGGTTCGCTTGCAATGGATATGAATCCTTCATTAACTCTATTCTGTCTGTTATGGTGCAGTCCAACGGTTTGATGGAGAACCATAAATGTCTTTCAACCCGTTCGGAGCATCGATCGAATGGTTATAATGTCCCCAACGACTATATTTCTTCACCATGGCAAAGTTCCATGTGTCATTGTTCTGATATCCCGACGAAGCTCCAATTCTACAAATTTTCTTTCTACGAAGTTCCCTTTGGAACCTTTTGTAGCTTTTCAATCTTAGCCCTCTTCTTACTTATCTTTCTAGCCTTCTTTCTAGTGAGCTTCATCTCGGTAGTCCTTTTTCCATTCTGATTCTTATCTTCTTTGGACATAGTCACTTCGCGATGTTGAGATTCTTTCCTAGGATTCAAGGGTAATACTTCTTCTTTATCTGGAGTAGGTATGTCAATCTTCTATGGGTCCTCTAATGTTCTTGCAGCTTCGACATAAGGATCTCTAGTGTTAAATAGCTTTGATCTGCTCTCCTGTTCTTCAATCAAGCATGTGATCCTTCTAGTCATGAAATCTTTTAACTCTTGTTTCTTCTTCTTCCTTTCATCTGGCTTGATCTCTGTCAATCCAAGGTTTTCCTAGTAACATGGTAAATGGAGCATTGTCCTCAATAAATTTAATAATCTCAAAATCTTCTTCAGTCGAAGTTCCATTGGCACTCATAGGTATCTGAGCGAGATTTCCACATAGGTTCACCAATTTTCCTCTAAATAATCATATTCCTCCTAGTGATGGAATCATAGCAGGCTTCCCTAAAAGTTCCCAAGTTCATTTTGTCATAACATTCACCTATGTTTCCTCATCTAGAACACAATCAATATCAAAGTCTTCCATTCTTGCTTCAATGAATTCTTTTTCCTTGAAGAATTATGATAATATGACATGTCAGTGGTCATTCAAGGTTTCTTTCATTTGTAGCAATACTTTCTCTGATTCTTCCATAGCCTTTGGATCTACCTTAGGGTTTTCTTGGTTCAGATTCATTCTTTCAAGCTTAGCAATCATTCTAGGGCAATCCAACACTTCATGGTCCATAGCTTTGCAACAAAGACAACTAGGTCTTCTTCCTGGGCATTACTTAGCAAGATGTCTCAGTCTTCTGCAACTGTAACAGAGGGTTAACCCTCTCTTTATTTTAAATGATCCCCAACTTTTCCTATACTGCGCACTAGGATCATAGGAGCTAACCTACAACAAATTCTTTCTAGGATCCTGCATCCATTTGTTAGTCCAACTATTCTTTCTATGCATAGGTATAACGTATCTTTCAGATCTATTCATATCAAACCTTCTTTCATCTATCAGTGCCCTAGTTTTCAGGCTAGGACAGACTCTATCAAACATACCTAGATCCATACTCTAGAAACAAAAAATTCCACTTATCTTACTTTTACAAAGAGCAAATCTTTTACATCTAAAACTTTTCACTATTCTTACCTTTATCAGAGCACAAAGCTTGCAAATCTTACCTCTTTTTATCAGATCTGACCTCTTTTCTTCAGATCCGACCTTCCTCTTGGCACACAGGTCAAGTAAAATTCTACGCAGTAAGGCAACAAATCTATGCACAGAGCTTTCAAAATTTCAGGTCGACTCTTTGCACAAAGCTTCTTCTTCCTCAGTTCCCAGCAATCACAGTTTCAGGTCCTGGCAATGGAACCATTTGTTGGCACAAGGGGCAGAACCAGGGTTCAACGCTACAACAACACACCAAAAAAACCCTAACTACTGGCCCTTTCAATAACACCTGCGAAGCAGATGAAGTCTCACCCGAGGTAGAGGCAGGGGTGGTTGCAAGAATCAAATGTCTACAACCTTAGTTGGGACATAGATATATGATTGTACTACTTAATAAAGAACTTAGCACTGTCAGTTCATCAATATGTAACTAATATATACTCCGCAAATCAAACAGAGCATCGCAACACTTATTCAGATCTGATGTATCTAAGCACATAGCATGAAGAAATAGATCAGATCTAACAGATTCAAGCACTAAGCACATTCATATAGGTAAGATCTAGCATTCAATTACATCATTAGCACAAAGCATAAGTAGATTTATCTATCTCTATCAAATCACTTAGCAAGAGAAGATATAAACACATCAAGACAAAGCACAATGCAAGACAACATGCTATTTACGTGGTTCACCCCCACCCCGGGGCTACATCCACCAACTCTTCTTGTTTTGTCTTCAGTCAATCAGTTACAAGCACAAAGCCACCAAAATCTTACTCCACCAAGGACAGGAGATCTGTGCACCTCACTAGATCCTCCTTCCTTGCGTTATAGCACAAAGCCTTCCATAGTCTGTTACAACCACTTGCACTTAGCTCTGCAAGCATGAACAAAGCCTTTACACACCACATTTTCACTTAGCATACACTTACAACTAACTAGAGGCATCTTCTTACATCGCCTATATATCTATTTATGCATTACAAAATAGGCCTAAGCATGGGTAAACCCATGGGCCGACATCCCATTCCCGTTACATAATCCCAAAAACCCAAAAAAAAAAAAAAGGGGCCAAGATCCCATGATCTCCGCTTCGTCTTGTGCTCCTCCTTCGATAGGCTATCGAAGTCCAAAATAGGTCAACATGACGAAGAATCTCCCAAAACTTGGTCAAGGGCCAACACAACATCTAAGGGCCTTTTCTGAGGGTGGAAAAACTATGTTCTGGGTAGCAATCTGAGGCAGCTTTAATGGCAGCTCTGAGACAACCTTAAGGCCATATTTGGGGCAGCCAGGAAGAAACAATAAAATAATTTTGTGACAACAACTAGATGATAGAAAACGCTACTCATAGAGGCTCAAATATATTTAACACATAGTGACAACAGTAAGAACTATTGTCTTGGTGCTAGTATCTTATCTCCCTCTTTCTAGAAGAGTCTTGTAAGTCCATTATACTTGTTTTATTGTTCAATATATCACAAGAAGAAGTTTGTTGGGTTTTCTTCCACTTTAGGGTTTCCCATGATAAATACTTGTCCTCTATGTGAATGTATTTCTTTCAGTGATCCTTATGATTCAGTTAATGTTCTAGTTAATTGTTAAATCTTAAAGAACACTACTATGAACTATTGTTATCTGTTTAATCTTGAAAATTAACATGGTATCAAAGCCACCCCTGAAACAGGGCATTTTCAAAAGGAAGATGAGGCTAAGCGTAGAATATTCCAACGAATATAGAAGGATGTATGGGAGAATATTTCAAGAGTGCTTAAACAAAGTTTAAGGTCTAGTTAAGGTGATTTTAAGGCATGGTATAGGTCTTCTATAATATTAGAGTTGAGGAAGACTTTAGGATCTTCTCTTATACTAGATTTAAGGAAAAGTTCAATCCTTTTTCATGCCGAGCTACAGATCCAATTTGGGAACACGTTTTGGAGCATATCTAAAGTATGTTGTGTGAAGCTTGAGGACCAAATTCAAGAAAAATCTCAGAGCTCATTATAGGCAAGTCTTAAGAATATTTCAAAGTTCATCCTGGTGTGTATCTCAAGAAAATTTTAGGTAGGATGTCAGTCCAATTTTTAGAAGAAAGAATATAGGTAAGTAATTGATTTGTTCTTATTGTGACATAGTTTAGTGACTGGTTTTAGAGCTATGTTATGCTCTATTGTTGACTAGCTGCGAGTCCAGGGACAGGTCACTTGGTGACAAATCAGTGATCAAAACACTTTCTTAGTGACCTCTAATAAACATTGGGATATGTCTGTAGTTTATGACATTCTTGAAGGTGGCTTGAGGCTAGGTCATTTGGACACCTATGATAATGAAGAAAATGTAAGCCTCAAAACGTTTGCACAAGGAGATGATGGACCAAAATTGCACTTACTTTATCTTTGCAGTTTTGGACAGTAGAAGAGACTCGTATTTGACAATGCTAGGAGGAAATGAATTGCATTCAAACACTCATCCACATATACTCAATAAGACAACAATTTTTCACTATGAATATCTTGTTTATATTCTTGGACAAACAACAGTAAGGAAACATACCTATGCAATAATACACTCGGTTATATATGAAAAGTCACAGTTTTGATATCTAGAAGGAAAGGTTGAAAAGATCTTATGGTATCTCCTTCAAAATAATAGAGTTGCTAGTTACAACAATCCAAGGCATTGTCACATTCTTTCAACAATACCATCCTTTTGACAACAATAGTTTAGCAAAGGACAAGGTATGTATCCTATGTAGTTAGTTAATTCTGATTGATTGTCAAATCAAGAACAGGTTTAGATTTAAATTTGTATTATCACATGTCCAAAGGAGTTGTGATCTTAGCATATACTTGTTGTAATTGATGCAAGCTAGGTAATTTTCCCTGGTCTGCAAACCCAACATTTTTTCTTGGTTAGATGGACCATTATCCCTAGTACGGGAGTTCGACAAGTTCTCATTTGAGTCATTTATTATTAGGATGGGTTATTCTCCATGGTTTTGGGAACTCATCAGATATGTTCATTCAATTCGAGCCATCTCCCCAAACACTGGAGTCCTGAAAATTATAATTGGGCCATTGTCCTTGGTACGAGAGATCAATAGTATTATGCATCTAATCAATAGTATGTCTCTCAGTGTCCGATAGTTTGTCGAAAGAGAAGAGAACTAAGATGTAGCCTTCTGGGAAGAAAATAATTTTTGTTGGGAACAATGAAACATCCAAGGCCTACAAAATCTATGTTTCAGGCCAAAGATATGCCGAGGTAAGTAGGGATGTAACTTTTCATGAAGAAGTTTCATTTAAGCAATCTAAATAATCACAAAAATGTACAGATATGGAGGAACTTGAAGTGCCATTGGATCAATTTGATAATGTGGCTCTTATGTCTCAGATTAGCGATGCAGAACCCACCATCTATGAGGATGGTGCTAAGTAGAAAGTATGAAAAGATTCCATGGTGGAAGAATATCAATCCATCATGAAAAATGATGTATGGGAAGTAGTTCCAAGACTGAAAGGAAAATATGTGGTTGCTTCCAAATGGTTGTTCAAAATCAAGCATGCAGCTGACGAAAGTATTGAGAAATACAAAGTGAGATTTGTGGATCATGGTTTTTATCAAAAGGAAGGTATTGAGTATGATGAAACATTCACACATGTTGCAAGGTACACTTCCATCAGGACCATCATATCCCTTGCTTCAGTTCTAGGTTGGAAAATTCACCAAATGGATGTAAAGACTGCATTCCTTAATGGTCAAGTTGAGGAACAGGTATATATAGAACAACCAGAGAGTTTCATGGTTCAAAGAAAAGAATCACATATGTGAAAATTAAATAAAGAACTTTATGGGCTGAAACAGGAACCAAGGTCTTGGTATGCGAGAATTGATAGTTAGATTTAGAGCTTGGATTTCTCCAAGAGTACAATTGATCCCAACCTGTATTTCAAGGTAATAGAAAATCATCCCCTAATTTTGGTTCTATATGTTGATGATTTGTGTTATCCACATTTTTGGTTATCAAGATGATGACATGATTATGACATGGTAATAGAAGATCTAACTCTTCTTTAAGATCATTTTCATGAAGAAAGTTACACTTGTCAGTTTCTCA
>JZKD02S0433990.1:1720461-1741143 GCA_000966675.3 Picea glauca
AGTATATTTTCCTTCTTCTCTTGTCCATTCAATACTTTAGATCTAGGGAAAGTGGTATATTCTGTTACTGTTTGTTCCAGATCCAGGTGGATCTGGGGAGATCGGTTTGTGTCCGTACTTACGGATTTATCCAATAACAATTTGTTCCTTACTGGAGAGGAACAACTCATAGCTCAGTGTAAGATGGATGAAGAATACCCTCTTTGCTGAGAGGGAGTGTTGAATTTTGAGTAGTTGTAGAAGTTATTCTTTTCAAGAAGCCTTCCTAGATGCCCTCTCTCAAGATGGCCTCCAAGCTTCCCTCCTCAAGCTTCCCTCTTCCTAAACCACCCTCCTGAAGCTTCCCCCTTTCCAGGTCATCCTAGGACAGCCCTAACCTATCTGTCCTAACATAAATCCTATGCTATCCTAACCTAGGAGGTGGCCCTAACCTAAATCTACCTAAACTAGACTCTATCCTATATAAAGAGAGGGAGGCACCCTCTCTTCACATCAGTTTTCACATTAGTTTCTATATTAGTTTTCTACATTAGTTTTACATCAGATTAGTTTACTTATTCTGAGCAACACTTAGAACTGTTCTGAGGGAGTAGCATAGGCTATTCTGAGGCAACAACATGCCCTATTCTATTGCAACAACTAATCTATTCTAGCAACATCCATCTACTCTATCATGTAGTAGTTGACAACTCAATACTGGGCAGCATATAAAATATTGTTCTATAGCAGCAAATATACTATGTTCTGAAGGTGTTTTGGACAACAACTGAAGGTGTTGTGAATAAAAACTAAAGGTTGTTCTCGATATCATCTAAGGGCATTTTCTGAGAGTGGAAAAACTATGTTCTGGGAAGCAATATGAGGCATATTTAAGGGCAATTCCGAGACAGCCTTAAGGCCATATTTGGGGCAGCCAACAAGCAACAACAAAACAATTTTGTGACAACAACTAGAGGATAGACAAAACTACTCGTAGAGGCCTAGATATATTGATGACACAATGAAAACAGTAAGAACCATTGTCTTAGTGCTAGTATCTTATCTACATCTTTCTAGAAGAGTCTTGTAAGTCCATTATACTTGTTTGAATGATCAATATATCACAAGAAGAAGTTTGTTGGGTTTTCTTCCCCTTTAGGGTTTCCCAGGATAAATACTTTTCATCTATGTGAATGTCTTTCTTTCAATGATCCTTATGCTTCAGTTAATGTTTTAGTTAAATGTTAAAGGTTAAATAACACTATTGTGAACTGCTGGTATTTGTTTAAGATTGAAAATTAACATGAAAGAGACCAACTCATAGTTTAGAAAGAAGTGACTAGATTCAATGCACCCTCTTCAAGATTCAATTTTAGTATTGCAGCTGCTACAAAATTAGGGTTTTTTCATAATCCCTAAGTGTGATGTTTTCCTTTTTTGAGGAGGAAGTTGGAGAAAGTAACCACACCTAGGAACTCACCCTAAGAGGGCACATCTAGTCCCTGGATCAGAATTATGAAATTTGAAGTTTGAAAAATTAGGGTTTGCTCATAAAACCCTAAGTTGTAGTTGCAGTTAAAGTACCAGTACCGGTTGCAGTTACAATATCAGTTGCAGTACCAGCTACAGTTGTAGTGGCAATTCCTTCATGCTAGTTGCAATACCAATTGCAGTAGCAGTTGCAGTGCCAACACCAACTGTAGTATTAGTTGCAGTGAAATTTTTTGTGAAGTGTTCGAACTTATTTTTATTTTCCTAGTGCACCTTACCCTATCAAATCTCCAACTACCTTCAGATTACAAGTTGCAACACCCTTGAAGTTTTAAAGGTTTTTTATTGCTTTTCATTGCTACCATATGGTGCCACTGCCTACCAATACTGTCATAGGTATGTATTTACATATATTCAAATTGTATCATTATTCTAAAGGGTATTTTCAGGAGAAAGGATATTTTTTAAACAACAATCGTAGATCCAGAAGGATCTCAGATCCAACACATTCAGAGGAACAATGCACCCCGGGTTTGATTACTTTGATATGCCTCTACTTGTTATGGAATTATTGTAATCTTATGAATATCCAGGTTGCATTTTGATCTGTTGAAGTTATCATACTAACCATTCGTCAAAATTAAAGTCAAAGTATTATATTTGATTAAAGTTGAGATTATAGAGTTTATTCCCTAACTCATTTTTTTGTCAAGAAAGCATATTATCTTAGTACAGAGGACAGGTTCAAGAAAATACTTGTCATCTTGAGTGAAGGAGACTCAGAAGAAAAACAACAAACTCATTCTTGAGGAAAAGACTCTAGGTTCCAGGTTTGATTCATTAAATTTATAAGATTCAAATTTACACATATAAGATTTTATAACTGCTAAACACTATAGTTATGATAATCATGTTTGAAAAGTTTTATTATTAAATACTTGGTAGCATGTGAGCACTATTGAGATAAATTATTACTGTAATCATTTACTAGATATAATTAACGTCTCCTCAAGGAGAAACTTCTTGTTTTGTTTCCAGTTTACCATGGAGGAATGATTGATCACAACACTAGAAGAGTGTTTATCTCATTCCTTATTATTGTATTTCTTAATTTTTACCCTTGCTTCAGGGAGGTCACAAGTGATAGATCTAAATGAGCTACTATAAGGATTGTTCTCACTATTGTTTTATTATTATTATAAAGAGTATTATTCTTGTCTATTGGTTCTCCCTTGTTGTTCTTGTTCTGAGCAGGTCACAGGTGATAACCCTGAGGAAGCTATAGTGATGATTGTAGGAGGCAAAATATTAGATGAGACATGGGGAAAACTATCCAAGTTGTATACATGACCATATAGATCCATGTACCAAAGAAGATGAAGAAGAAGTTACTTTTGAGATACATAGTATCGCATATGGAGATTGATTGTAAGGAGGAGAAGGCTCCAAAGATGACTGAACATTAGAATATAACTCACAGTAGATTTAGTCAATAGATAATGAAGCCACCTTGATAGGAAGAAAAATTCATTTGAAGTCTGACTCAAATTTTCATATTAATACTTGGTATTCAACACCAAGTATATCCTACAGAGACTATGAAGTTATTGTAGACTCAGAAGAAATCAAGACTCAAAGTAAAGAAAGGATCAGATGGGAAAAAGAGACATTTTCCAGGATTGAAAGAAAAATTCCATGAGTTGAGAAGACTAGATCGTAGCTTCAAAGACCTCTAGGAGACATGAAATATCCTAAGAAGATTCCCTTGTTTCAGTGATAGAGGAGGAAACCAGTCAGAAGGATTGGGATATAAATTTTTCCTTGAGACCAGAAGGGAAGTCAATGGTGACTTCCAAGATTGATCTAACAGATCAAGCATGTTTCATATAACAGTATAAATATGTACAAAGCTTGATTTGTGTCCAAAGGATTCTCCTAGCAAGAGGGAGAATACTATGATGAGACACTTGCTCCAGTAATCGACGAAATAGTTCCAATGTTTGTGAAGAAAGCCAAAACAACCATAATTTCGATATAGCATGAGATTAAAAGGGAGCAGTCCCTGTATTTGAGATTGAGTTGCCTCCATGAAAGAAGAAATGCTACCTTCAGTTTGAGATGAAACTATTGCCATGATTGAATAGAGGAGCTACTTTCAGATTTCAACATCTATAATGAGAATAGAGCAGTCATTCTCAGCTTCATAAATAGAAGTTGTAGGTGCAGAGTCCTGGTTCCAGAAAGAACAGTTGCAGAAAAAGTAGAGGACATACTCTGAGGCAGTTAGAAAAATAGAGCTTTGTAGAAAGAAAATAGAACCGACACATGATTATGTAGATTGAGTTTCAACTAAGCAAGTGTACCAGGTTGGTACAATGTGATGTGAAAATTTGGTTTCAAAATACAAGACAATAAGACTCATGTATGCAAGTTAAAGCAAGCTCCAAGAGCTTGGTATGGCAAGATTGATAGTTTTATGATGAGCTTGGGATTTACCAATAGTAAAGATGATCCCAAACTTTACTTCAAGATTGGGAATGATGGACCAGTTATATTGTTGCTATATGTGAATGAATTATTCTTGATAGATGAAGAAAATATCAACACATATTTTAAGAAGAATCTTTCCACTGAATTTGAAATGAGGACCTAGGCTCGATGAACTATTTCTTAGGTCTTGAAGTATGGCAAAGCCCAGAAGAGATTTTCCTTAGTCAAGGAAAGTATGTTGTGGAAATTCTGAAGAGATTCGACATGATGGACTATAGAACCATGTCCACTCCTATGGAAATGAGTCTAAGTTATTGGATGATACTTTGTTAGAAATAGTTGATGTTACTCTATACAGACAGATGATTGGTTCGTTAATGTAACTGACAAATACCAAACCAGATATATGCTTTTCTATGAACACCTTGAGTTAGTATCTGGTGGAGTCCAGACGTGTTCACCTTGTAGTTGATCAGATACCTTAAGGTTACATTGGGCTATGGCCTCTATTTTACTGGATATTGTGATTTCAGATTGTATGGCTATACTGATTCAGATTGGGTTGGAAGTGCTTCAGACAGAAAAAACACTTTAGGATTTTTTAATAGTTTGGGGTCAGCCATAACTTCACGGAAAAGCAGGAAGAGATCCAGTATTTTTATCAGCATGGTAGAAGAGAAGTACATTGCAGCATGTTCCACCAGTTGTGAAGCCATATGGCTTCAAAAGTTGTTGACACGTCTGTTCGATCTAGATATGGAAGCTACCATGATTCTATGTGATAACCAGAGTTGCATAAAGATGACATAGAACCTAGTGTTCCATGATAACATGAATCACATAGAGATCCGATATCACTACATTCGTGACATGGTGCAAAAGGGAGCTGTAAAGCTCCAATATGTTGGCATAGATGAGCAAGTTGCATATGTGTTGACTAATCCTCCGTCTCATGTGAAGTTTGAGTACTTCCGAGACAATATTGGTGTTTTACAAAAGGACCTCCCTCAAAAGGGGGAGTGATGATGATGATATTATGGTATCTTGACCAACAATGGGTATCTCAGTTAGGATTTTATATCCTCGGGGACTAACCATCCCTAGGAAGATACCAAAGGTCAATAAGGATGGCCTGTCAGAGTACCTATGCATGTATATTCCAGTTGTGGTAAGTAGTGATAGCTCAATTAGGATTTTATATCCTAGGGAATCTTATGATACCTGGGCAGATCCCGAAGGTCCAGTAAGGAAGGTCTGTCAGAGTACCACATGGTAGCTTGTTAGGATTTTATATCCTAGGGAATCTTGTGATTTCTTGATAGATCCTGAAGTTCTGGTAAGGACGGTCTGTCAGAGTACCACATGGTAGATTATTAGGATTTTATATCCTAGGGAATCTTATGATTCCTGGGCAGATCCCGAAGTTCTGGTAAGGACGGTCTGTCTGAGTACCACAAATATTGTTGTTGATGCACCTGACTCATTTTGATGCCACATATAGTTGTTTATGAATATTCCAACTTCCTTTTGTTGATGTTGATGTTCCATCTTTGTGCTATTGATGTTGATGTTCCAACGTCATGTTTTTGATGATGATGATGTTACTCTAGCTCTGCACTACAAATGATGATGATGTTCACTTTCTACTAATGTTGATGATGAGAAAATTTTTTTATGACCTATAGATATGACCAACAATGTTCCTGATGCTGATGATGATGTCCCCTCCTATTGATGATGTATTGATTCTAGTCAATTGTTATTAATATTGTCAGTAGAATACCCTTCTTGTTAAGGGGGAGTGTTGAAAAATTGTAACTTCGAAGAATTTTCTACCTGAGAGAGAGTTGAATAATATTATAATATTATATTTAATTAGGCCCTATTGTGTCTTAGTAAAAGTAGGCCCTATTGTGCCTTAGTAAAATTCGTCCCAATTGTGCCTTAACAGTTAAATGTAAATTAAGAGGGTAAAGTGACAGATCAACCCAGACCTAATAATAGGCTAGCTAGATCATTATTTATAAGAGAGGCCAACGCCTCATTTGGACACACTCACCACACTAGATCTACAACTATGAAGAAGTATGCAAGTCTTGGAGGAGTAGTTGTTACAACTGGGGGTGATGTCAAGGAGGGTTTTGTCTTATCTCTTGGTTAAGTGGTGTGCTACTCTTCCTAGTGAAGGAGTAGAGGAGGATATTTTGTTCAGTCTTTGGTCTATCTATATTGAGGAATTTTTTGTTGTGTTTTCTCCCCCATGAGGGTTTCCCAAGATAATTTGTGTGTCTCTATTATTTCTATGATTGCCTCTCTTTTAGTGATATTATTTATGCATCTAATGTGCTAAATTATTATAATAATAAAGAAGAATCGTAACTGCTAGCTGTATAAGTAAAACTTCAACATAAGAGAAATATGATGCTAGGCCAATGGTGCTTGTCCCATATTTATTGACTACTCATGATGTTGTATGACATGTTTTCCGATGGAATACCTCGCGTGAAACCCCCAAGTAATTCCCCACTTCATGGATGGTAAACGGGGTAAACCGATGGCCTTGATTATGGGGCCTAACCCTGAGGGAGAACAAGATATTAGAATATGTGACCTCCTCCGCTAGGGATAACTTCACGTCTGGCTCAGAACCACTTGAGATAACCCTTGGAGATATGATGTTGTATGACATGTGTTGAGTCATCCTTGACATTAGACATGTAGGATAATCGAAAATTCTCATTGAAGGATGCATGAGTTGACTCATTCAAGGAATGTGTGATTTGAAATTGATTCAAGGATCGATTGTGGGGATTCGATCATAAGTTTCAACTAGAAAATTGATTGAGTGTAGGTGATCATCGATGGATTCCAATCAAGTCTTTGAATGGATCAAGAATTCCCCCTTAGTTGGAAATGGTCATCATTGCTCACTTATGTAAATGAGGGGGAACATTTCCCACTTATGTATATGAGGAAAATTTTGATCCAACTCAATGGTATTGTACCAGTTTCCTTGTGATGGGATTTGTTCTTCTTTATCCACTTGAAATAAGGGAATTTTTAACATCCTTGTATGGCATGCTTACTGTCTAAAAATATTTTCGATTGCAAGTGGCTTCTGAACATCTAGGTGGATTTATTTTGGATATTTGGGCTATAACTTAGTCTATTCTAGCAATGGTGGAAAATAGGGTAAAAAAAATCCATATTGAATATTGAATGTAAACTTAGGTATGGAAAAATGCTAATCTTAAGGGAATTTTCCCCAATTTTATCAAGCATGGTATAAGGAACATATCACAAAGGCTTCATATTCCTATATGGGCCACTGGACCTTTCTTTCTTCATATGTAACTATAATTGATCCCCAATTTAGAATGAGTGAGGAATATGATGCTTGTAATGTCAATCTTTAGCTTTTTCACTACCTCGATGCAACATCTATTTTGCTTGTTTTTGAATATCATAGAACGTATATTTGAAATTGAGTGCCTTGTTGATTTCATTTTGTTCATGGTTTGTGTCAAACAAAATAGTCATTCAATTGACTAAGTCAATAACCTCTAAGGGATAAAATCAATAATGGACTTCAAATGGACTCTTGTCGAATGAACTGTGTTGATCTCAGTCATAACTATGTTGGATATATGGGAAAATATCATCCCATGTTATATGATTCTTTTTGTTGTGCATATGAAGCAATTATACCACAATGTGATTCACAACTTCAGTCTATCCATATTTGTGAAGATGGAATGTTGTCGACATAAATAGTTGTGTGTCATATTTTCTACTAGAGTGTTTTCCAAAATATGGTAACAAATATTGAGTCATGATTGGTGATGATTGAAGATGGTAGACCATAGTTCTTCCAAACACGCTCAAAGAAGATTTGAGTAGTTTGCTAAGAAATCATAGCTTTCTTGTAACTAGGTGTAAGGATAGCCATTTCAGAAAATCTATTAACAACTACTACAATTGCATCATGTTGGTTTTTGGTGACAGGATATGTATTCAGTAAATCCATACAAATGTATTTTCTTGGTCAATCTAGAATAGGAAAGGGTCTATACAAACTCAATCAAGGATTTGGTGACTTGGTGATGGCACAAACCACACATGAATTGATATATTTTTCAACATTCAAATTGAGTGAATTCTATAGAAATGATTCTATAGTACCATAAGAGTCTTTGATACTCCAAAGTGACCTATTGTTTTGATGTAGTGTGCATCACAGATAAGCTTATGCCACTACTCACCGAGATCTACAAAATCTTTTCCTAACTTGTAAAGCAAGTTGTCCTTCAAGTGGTAGTGGATGTCAATCAACTTGCCTATCTAGATTAGTCAATACACCAAGGAGAAATTAGTTCCATCTTCATACAATCGAGGCCAACTAATGGTATCATATCCATGCATACTTAACACTAAAAAGCGAAATGATTGGTGGCCGGCTAAGACAATTAACTGGCGCATTAGATTTTCCTTTCAAATGCTTAATAACCAACTAATCTTACTATAGGTAACTAATTCACTTGAGTTGTCATATAGTTTTTAAATTCTACTACGAAGGAGTGAACAATACAGGTTTTTTTTATATGAATGATCATTGTTTACCCTTAAAGTAATGGCTTGATTGCTTAATTGCTTGTATAATGTCATACAATTCGCTTTCATAAGTCAAGTACTTACAAACAATATCACTGGAGTTTTTTTAATAGAATGATATCAGGTGACCTACTTGAGTAATCACTATGCACATAGCATAATATGAAGCGTTAGTCTCAATTTCAAATGGCCAATGTAAATTACGTAGCATGAGCAGTGGAGCTATACAAAGCTTTTCCTTAAGATCTTCAAAAGCCTATTATTGTGTTATTTTCGATTTCAATGTTGCATTTCCACCTCCTTCAGTCTATTGATTCATCAACCATGCAATGTGACTGAATATTAACACAAATTTGAGATAAAAAAAATATTAAACCAATGAAACTCCTTAGTTCATGATTGTTTCTCAAATCGGGCCAATTCTTGATGAATTAAAATATTTTCTAGGTCAACTTGAATGCCTTTAGATTTGATCAAATAGCCCAAGTATTGATACTCTTCATTGGAAAAAAAAACCTTCTTCAACTTCATGCACTGTTTATGCTATCCAAGAGTGTTAAGCACTTGTTGAAGGTGTTGTAAACACTCATCCCATAATCTACTAAAAATGAGGATGCCATTTAAATAAACAAAGAAACATTTTTCTGCAAAAGATCTAAGAAGGCCATTCATATACCTCATGAAAGATTCAAGTGCATTGATGTGGCCAAAAGGCATGACTATGAATTTAAGCAAGCCTCCCTTTTTTTTGGAAGTATTTTTTCATACATCTGAGGACTCTATAGAGATTTGATGACATCCTAACTTGAGGTTGAGTTTGTTAAATGATTTAGAATATTTCAAATAATGAAGTAGATTTTCTATTCTAGGAGGATGATATTAATTATTTACTAAGATTTTTTTGATATCCTTGTTTTTAATGCATATGTGTCATGTTCCATATTCCTTAGGAACTAAGACCACTAGACTTCCACAAGGAGAGGAACTAGGTCAAATTTTCCCTTTGTGGATCAATGCTTGAATTTGTCTATTGATTTATTTATTCTCTAAAATAGAACTTTTGTAAACAAATGCATTGGGTGATGAAGAGCCATGAACAAGATCTATGGACCATTTTACTTGGAAATATAATGGTACTCAAGTTATATCTTTCAGTATGTCCTTGTATTATTCAAGTACTCTATCAAATTGTTTTTGTTTTCGTGAGTTGTGGTGAGTGGAGACTTGAATAGTTACTATGATATTCTCAAAACACTAAGGTTTAATCATTAACAACATGAATTTCTAAGCATGCTCAATAATATTTTTGACTTCTTTTTCTAAAACTATAGAGATTTTCGACTTAGCTCGACATTTAGAAATTCCATACCACTAATCTTTGATATTGAAAATCACTTTATGTGGTCTAGACTGATAATTGTCATGTCCATCCCATACGTATGGTTTTCCAAATAGCACATCAACTATGTAGAGTGGTTCTATGTCACAAATTACTTCATCCTTAAAAGGATTGATAAAGTAGGCAAGATTTCATTGTCAAGTGATTCTAAGTTCTTGTCCATCTTTCATCTAATTGATGTTGTAAGTATGTATAAGTGGAGTAGTAACAAGACCCAATTTATTCATAAGGTCTTTAGAGAATGTTTTTTTTTTATTGAAATTGTCCACAAACAGATGTTACAGGTTGTATTTCACCCATATCTATGTATGGAATAGTCATTCACTTTCCTCTTTATTGATCATGGTAAAATTTGATAGGATTGTTGAAGTCAATGCCAATAGAGTTGATGATTTTGGATCGAATTCCATGATAGCTTTATCCATATTTGTTGTAGTTGAACCTGAGTTGGACATAGATGTATGTGTCATGAATGTCTTATAATATTTTCATTCAAATGCATCATGCCAATATGAACTATGATAGTCAAACTGTTTTCTTATAGGAGGTTGGATATTGCATCTTCCTTTCTTGAAGAACTTCTTCCCACCTATTTTTTGTGACATAGTTTGAGTAGATTATTTGAGTTTCCAAAATTCAACAATGACACAATATTTTGTTTTGATAGCTTGAACAATTAGTTTGGTCAAGAAACTCCCTTTCAACTTCATCCTTTCCTCAATCTTGATAGTGGAATGATATGCTTTTACAAGAGTGCCAATAGTGAGGAATTCCATTTCTTTTTTAATATAAGTAGCTAATCCACTGATATACTTGAAAGTAAGTATGTTTTCTTCCCCCCTAACACCAAGTTGAGCCATTAGTTGGTAGAATTCATTAATATCACTATGCAAAATTGGATCTTACCATTTCCTTATTTGCTGCTATTTATTATACTATTGTTCATGATATTTGGATGGATAAAACTCCATTCTAACATGTTTGAAAATTTTCTTCCATGTTTTTATGAATTCTCCATCTTCGTCCTTTTTTTTTGATAGATTTTCCCACTACTAGGGTACATTATTCAACATATTCAAAGTTGCAATGATGAATTTATCCGCCTCAAAAAAATTATTCATAGATAATTATGACTCTAATTGATGTACCTAATTGTCTACTTATTTGGAATTAATTGTTCCTTCTAAGTTACTTATATCTAGATTCATTTGTACATTAAAGGGTCTAACCCTATCGCAGGAAAGTATCATAAGGTTGCTAGTCAAAATCAATACCAAGGCGACTCATGCAAGTATCTCATTGAAGTGACCATATATTTATTCTCTTTGAAGAGTCAATACTAGTTCTATAAGTTCTTTTGTCTTATTGAGAGGATTTCAATTTTCACTTTCACATGTTATCTTAGGTATAGGGTTTTTGAGCATATAAATAATCGTAGGTTGAAGGGAAGGGAATATTAAACAATTATGTCTTAGAATGAGTCTGAAAAGAATAGGTAGGCTAACTATGTAGCTAGTGTTTTAGTAAGAGAATTATAGTCTCATAAAAATCAATTATAAGAAAAAATTATTTGATACCGATGATCTGTTGTGCCCAAGGGAAACATAGGGGTGACAACATAGTTGACTAACTAAATCAAGATTCCTTATTGCAGAATCATATAAATCTAGATTGTTTTGGAAAACTAGAAAATAAACATTCAAATATAATCAACTAAAAGCAATGAACAACAATACCAATCACATAAACATGTAAGCAAAGAATTGATAACAAAGAAACCATAGGGAAAACTTCTAGTGTATTGATCAATCAATTCATAATGTTGGTCTTCTATTTCTATAATTAATACCCTAAACATAGGTGTAATGATTCGATGAACTCAATTGCAATGACAAAGAGAGTTAGGTTGAAGTGAGAAAAGTTAGAGAACCTGTTTCTAATCATGATTACATACATTTACACATTCTTGAATAACGTTTGGGTGCCTTACCATCTACATTTTAGTTTCAAGATACATACATAACTAATTAGAAGAAAAAATGACTTCTTGCTAGCTATTGATTAAAGGAATAAGATAAGAAGACATGCATTTCCACATCGATGGTTCTTGCATGGTGTCTAGTGACTACTCATGATGTCATTTGACATGTGGCAATTCATCCTCACTATTGGACACATAGGATAAGTTATGATCCTTGTCAAGGGATGCATGAGTTGACTAAGTCAAGGAATGTGTTAAACAAGTGAGTTGAGGATTTATTGTGAGGAGTCAACTGTAAGTTTTGACCAAAGAATCGACTAAGACTAAGCACTAGTCGATGGATTCCAGTAAGGTATTGGAAAAAATAAGACCTTCCCCCTTAGTTGACAATGGTCCCCATTACTTGCTTATACAATTGAGGAAACTTGCACTCCAACTCAATGGTAGTGTACCACTTTCCTTATGCTCAGAGTCTTCCCGCTTTGGCCACATGAAACAAGGGAACAATTTGAATCCTTATATGGCATGCTTGCTATCCAATGAACATATGGATGTATGTATTATGGATCTTCAAGATATAAATCGATCTACTCCAACAAGGGTGTAAAATAGTGTCGAAGAAAATCAACATTAAATACTGGATGTAAACCCAAGTATAGTGGAATGTTGAGCTTAAAATCATTTTTCCTAATTTAATTGAGTATGGTATAAGGAACATGTTGGAAAGGCTTCATCTTCCTATATAGGTTACTCAATATTTCCTTCTTCAGAGTAAGTAGACTTGAGTCCCCAATTTGGAATGAATAAGGAATACAACACTTGTTGTGTCAAGCTTTAGTTTTTTCACTAACTCGATGCAACATCTCTTGTGTTTGTATTTTAATCTCAAAAACCATGTCTTTGAACTTGATTATCTTGTTTATATTTTATTGTCCATGGTTTGTGTCAGAGGAAATGATCGTTTGAATGACCAAGTTGATAGTCACTAAGGGATGGAATCCATAACAAACTTTAAATGGACTCTTGCTTGTTGAACTGTGTTGAGCTTGGTTATAGTGATGATGGATATATGGAAGACTCTCATCCCACGTTCTATGATGATTGTGGTTGTACAAATGAAGCAATTGTACCACCATGTGATTCACAACTTCAATGTGTCCATCCGTCTAAGGATGGAATGTTTTCGACATTGATAGTTGTGTGTCAGTCTATTTCCAGAGTGTTTTCCAAAAGACACTAAAAAATATGAAGTCTCAGAAAGTGATGATTGAAGTTGATATACCATAGTTCTTCCAAACATGCTTGGAGAAGAGTTGACCAGTCTGCTAAGAAATTATTGTCTTCTTGCAAGGTGTAACGTATCTAGTTTATAAAATCTATCAACCACTACTAGGAATACATCATGTCAGTGCTTGGTGATAGGATATCTAGTCAATAAATCTATAGAGATGGATTCCCATGGTCAATTTTGAATAGGAAAGGGTGTATAAAATTCTTTTCGGTGATTTTGTGGCTTGATGATGGAATAAAACACACATGAATATGTGTGTGTGTGTGTGTGTGTGTGTGTTTTAACATATAGATTGACTAAATACTGATAGAAATGAGTCTTTTAGTACCATAAGAGTGTTTGATAATCTAAAGGGACTTGTTGTTTTGCTGTAGTGTGCATCCTAGATAAGATTATGTTAGTGCTTAAATATTGATATAGAAAGTTGTCCTAGACTGTAAAGTAATTTATCCTTCAAGTGGTGATCAATGTCAATTGGTTAACCTATCTAGAGTTGTTGATACATAGAGGAGAAATATATTTCATCTTTATATAGTTGAGGCCAAGTGAAGGTCTCATATCCATGCATACTTAACATTATAAGCATGGAAATGATTGGTGGTTAGATAATATAATCAATTGATATGTTGGATTTCAATTTCCTATGCTTAATTACCACTAATTGGAATCGTTGGAGGTAACCAAGGAATTTGAGTTGTTTGTATAACTTAGACTATGAAGGAGAAAACTATAAAGGATTGTTGTTTGTATGAATAGCCATTTCTTTACCTAGAATGTAATGTGTCCATTATTTAAGTTCATGTACAGTGGAATATGATTCCATTTCATAAGTCAAGTACTTACAGACAATATAATTGTTTTTTACTAAATTGAATGCTACTAGGTGGCCTACTTGAGTGGTCATTGTGTCCATAGAATAATATGAAATATTGGTCTCAATTTCAAATGGATGATGTAAATCAAGTAGCATGAACAATGAAGCTATAAAGAACTTGTCCTTAATCTATTCAAAATATTGTTGTTGTTTTGCTGTTGAGTCCTCAAAACAAACTCATTTTGTCACATTTATATCTTATACCTCCATCCAAAATCCTATATCTATGCCTAAGTTATATCCCATTTCACTCCTTTTTTCCCTAAAATCATAATCAACTACAAAATATGTGTATTGAAGAAGATAAAAGGTAAATTGTGCACTTTTATACTTAATTCCATTCTTCTTTGTGCATTTAATGATTTAATTAACTATTATTGTAATGATTAGCTAAAAAATCTCTCGATTTTGTAGCAACTCATAATACAATTATGTAGCCTAAATTACTAAGACGAGTTTCTACAGTGAATGCATTGTTCCATAGGGACACGATCAACCCTAGATTGAACCCTGACATCTAGAAGGAATTAAAATGTTCCATAAAGCTCATCTATGTGTTAGCATATCCCATGGATCTTCCAGCACAGAGCATAAGCGAAGTCAAACTTGCTAGTCAATGCATACATGTGGCATAGTTCGCAACCCAATTTCATCAGAACAATGCATGAAGAAGGAAAGAGATTGTATCACAAAAAATTATGAATTTATATATTATGTGGAAGATCAAGATAAATCTATATGCCCACGAAAGATTCAGATCCGATTTTACATCTACACATATGTAATTTGATACAAATTGTTTGTGAGATCCATATAATTTGGATTTGAGAGATCTTGTTTCTATTGTATAAATATGTGCAATTACATCCTCAGAGAGACAATTATTATTATTACTCTTTGTTAATATCAAATTTTTGTATACATATTTGATGTTAATACAAATCTTTGGTTCATGTTCTCTCGAATGAATTGTTAATTATGTGTGTAAGAGTTTAGTTTTATACGACTTCTTCAAATAGTGTTCCTCGAGCCAGGAGGACCCCTTGAGGAGGAGAACACTATTTCACTTTCTTTATCATCATTGGTATTATGTTTTTTCTTATCCAGTTGCGTGATTTCTCAATTCTTTCGTTTCCTTTCTACAAACTTATTCATTAATGTTTACACAAAGATAACTAATGTGGTATCCATCCATTGAATAATTGAATCTTATGATCAGCAAGAAATTTCATTGCTAAATGATTGAAAAGATATTATAACATTCTAGTAGATTGGTGGTCTTAAATATTAGAATTAGTTTTGTATTCTTTTAACTTTGTTCTTTCATTTTTAGCATTACTATGTTCTTTCTACCTCTAAATAGAACTATGTTTATGCAACTAAAGCAGTGAATTTTTTTTCCTTATGCATGATTAGATAGATTAGAACTAGTACCTGCATATATTTTTCATTGCACTTCATTAGTTTACGATCCACAGGTTGATAATTTAATGTAGCAGAGTTCATGCAATTGGAATCAATGACATTTTTGGTGCCATTGTTGGGGACATGCAAAGAGGAATTTAGTTTTTATTTCTTTTAATTGCATATAGGAATGAATGCATGGGAAGAGAGATTATAAGATGAGAGGTAAGAGCCTATGCATTCACTATAAGTAGGGCTATAGAATATATCTCTTCAATAATTTAAAATCATGATAAGTAGAATGGATGAATAGGCATAAAGATAATAGACGTAGATTCACTAGTGGTAGAAGTAAACCAAAAACCACTTCACCCACTCCATCACATGGTATTGTAAGATCCACACCATCAACTAACCCTTATGTAGGTAAAACTACAAGAGGAGGACGAACAAGAAGACTTTTCACCACATAAACAAAAGGAAAAGGACAAGTTGGAGAAGGAAGTTCTAAATCAGTAAAAGTTCTATCAATCTCACAACAAGCTATCATACTTCCAATTGAACCTCAAGAAGAAGAATTACTTAGTGGTCAGCATGAAATTGTATTTCCAGAAAACCCCATTGAGGAAGCAAAATTATTTGTTACATTAGAAGACTTTGTGCATCTTGGAGAATACAACATGTCGAGAATATTTGGTGACTGAGAAGAAAAAACATGACCTAGAGGTGGATAGGAAGAATGATAAGAGAGGCTAGAGGAAACCTGTAAATCAACTATTCAGGATGAATTCATATTTCCAATCTTGGATCCAATAGTTGCAGTACAAATGAAGAACATACCACCTTTAACACTTCCCAACTTTCATGGTATGATAACCAAAGATCCCAAAACATTCCTTTTCCAATTTTATGTGTTATGTCGCAACTATGATTATTCTTATAACGCTAAAAAAATAGAGTTGTTTCCAGCTATACTTAAGGATGTTGCATTACGTTGGTTTATGGGATTGGGAACAAATGCTATAAAAACATGGGATGAGATGAGAAAAACATTCCTGGTAAAATATCATGATTATTATATAAATAGAGGAATGATAGAGGAAATGTTTAAAATGACACAAAAAGAAGAAGAGAGCCTTGAATATTATTTAGAAAGATTGAATTATACCATTAAAAGAGCAAGGCAAAATCATCTAGATTTAGATACTCAAAAAGTCATTTTACTTGGGGAAATTAGAGATGAATGGATTGATGTGTTAAATTTAATGGGTAAACAAGATAGCTCTCACCTAACCTATCTAAAAATTTGTGACATATGCAAGCATATATCTAGGGGAAAGTCCAAATATGGGAAGGGACCTAGGGATTCTATCTCTAGGGTAAACAAATCATCCACCAATGGGGTAAGAAGAGTAGATATTGGCTATTTATTGAGCAATTTTAAAACAAAAATTTTCAGTACTCTTGGTTCTCGATTAGACAGATTGAAAATTAAGCAAAAGAAAGAGGTAGAGGATTTATTAACTATTTATTTTCCAAAATGTAGAAAAAGACATCCTTTAAAAGAATATCCTTTACATAACATTTATCTTTGTGGAATATTTGTAGATAATCATGCTACAAAAAACTACCCATCTTCACTGTAACTCAAAGCTTATTACCATGGAACTCAAGGAGCTACAAAGAAGTTATGTTTTCTTGCACAAACAAGGCCTTGAAAACCAAGGAATTCAGGTATATCTCAAGATCCCTCTCAATAATTTCAAGATCCCTCAAGATCCCTCTTAGTGGATGTTTATTTGGTTAAAAATGTGGATGTTTAAAAAAGGTTTTTTAATGTAATATATATTAATTTTTTTTTGGATTAAATCTTTTTTTATTCAACCTTTATAAATATAAGTTCATTTCTTCATATTAGAAAGTTTTATTTATAAGCTGCAGTTTTGGGCGGTTCATGCTAATGAAAAAAGTGCAGAGTTCAAAGGTTGAGGTGGAGAAATTAAATGGAAATAATAACTTTGAGCTATGGAATCTTAAGATGCGGAATGTGCAACAAGGATTGCAAAAGGCGTTGGAGGGAAAGACAAAGAAACCGACAAGCATGATAGAAGAGGAATGGGAATATCTGGATGCAAGAGCCCTCAATACCATTCATTTGTGTTTGGAAGATGAAGTTTTGTTTAACATCGCAGGAGAGGAGGCAACACCAAGAGCGGTGATGGTTGAGTCACTATGAAATAAAAAAAGTATTTACCTTGGAGTTGTAAAAATTATTGATTGCATGTAAATGGGCATATATTTGTAAGACATGGATAGGCATGCGTACCCCTGGTTTATTGGGTCACCTATGAAAATTCTAGGAATATATTTAGGTAGATTGAATATGTGGGGGGCATGTATGTTGGTTTAACCTTGACTCAGTGAAATATTTAATGGGTTAAACCTGCATTTTAGGTCAAAGCACGTGGTTTTTTGGGTCCACGTTTTTTGGGTATCCCATGGTATTTTGTCCATGGATTGCATCTAATGAAGCCTATAAAAGGCTTGGTGAAATCCATTGTAAATGGGCTTAGAGGTAAGTGGTGAAGAATTACTTGAACGGCTTGGCCAGATTGGGTCAAGGGAATGTTCATGTTAAGGTGGAGCACTAAGACTCCAATGTGAAGTCCCTGGAAGTGAGTGAGAAAGGTTCACTTGGGTCGGCTTGGATGGATTTGATCAAGGTTTTTTGAATGCAATATTCAAGGTGGAGCAATGTGTCGAGGTTAGAAAGGTGGGTCTATATAAATTTTGATACGTTTAGAGATTTGAAGTGAAATGAACATTGGCAAGTCAATCAAGCGTTTATGAATATATGATGAAGGTAGGTTCATATCCATGGAACTTGGAAATTATTGCAAGGAAGATGGGATCGAAGGGGCATGTTCAGTAATTCCAAGTTGCAATAATACTTGTGGGAAGAATAAATTGTGCTATCTGGTAACTCGGTCACCATTGGTTGTAAAAGACTGGAAGATTTTGGAAGAGGTATGAGCATGTCATCTGGTGATTACTCAAATGTGAAATTATTTGGTTGTGATTCTTATGTTTTTTATCAACATTCTAAGTAGGACCCAGATCAAACATGTAGATCTTTAATATGGTGATGATGTTAAGGGGTATAGATTGTGGGATCCTATTTCCGACATAATCATCATAGATAGAGATGCAGTGTTTGACAAATCTCCTTTTATAAAATCAAACATAGTAAAAGATGAAAGGTTCAAAGCATGACTGGTAGCATAAGGGTATTTAGAAGGTATTGATTTCCATGAAAGTTTCTCACCAGTTGTTAAAATCTTGTTTCTATTCATGTTGTGTTAACAATAGTTGTGTTACTTGATCTTGAGTTAGTACAAATAGATGTTAAAACTATTTTACATGGATTTTTTGGATAAGGAGATGTATATGGAACAACCATAAAGGTTATTTTAGAATTGCAACAGAAAATTTGTTTGAAAACTTAGGAATCATTGTATGTGCTAAGGTAACTAGACAATGGTACAAGATGTTTGATTCCTTCATGGTGAGCCAAATTTTACAAGAAGTGAGTATAACCCTTGTGTTTAATGTATATTTATTATCTTTTTGTTAAATTCTATGATTTTTGCAAGCACAAGCATGTTTGAGATCAACAAGTTGGCTCAGTTGGTTAGGACGTTTGATATGAAGGATTTAGGAGCAGCGAAACAAATCTTGAGCTTGGAAATACACAGAGATAGGAAAGATGGTAAGCTTTGGTTATCACAACATAGTTATGTGGTGAATATACTCAAGAAATATGGTATGAATAATGTGAAATCGATAAAATCCCTTTGGCTTTCCATTGTAATTTTTCTTCAGGTTTATGTCCTAACTAATGAAGAAGAAAAGGGTTATATGTATCGTATATTTTATGTTAGTAGGAAGTTTCATGTATGCGATGAAATGGTCAATATTTCACATGCAATTGGTGTTGTCAATAGACACATGGAAAAACCACGTGAAGAGCATGGAAATGGGTGTTGATGATTGCGATGGGAATGTTCAAGTATTTCATATGCAGTTGGTGTTGTTAGTGGACACATGGAAAAACCAGGTGAAGAGCATGGAAATGGGTGATTTAGTATTTTAGAAGAACAAAAGCACAAGTATCACCTACATTGGTTGCAGTGATTTAGTCCGTGGTTATGATTCGAGAGATTTTGACAAGAGGAGACTTGCCTAAGGTTATGTCTTAAAAGAATGCAAGGATCTATTGGGCAAGTTTGGAAAAGTACATGATGAGGTGTTTTGTGGTGGTCAAAGCATTGTGCATTTGACTTAGTGTAGCATATCAAAATGGGACAATGCATCGTTTTATAAGACAAGTTATTGATGGAGAAATAATGGTCCATACTAGAGAAAATTGTGCATAAATGTTCATGTAACAGTGTTGTTAGAGAAGTTGTGGAGCTTTGATGGTCTTTGGATTCTCTTGGCTGGAAACAAAGGTGATGAATAAATTTGGGCATGGTATATCAGGTAAATTGTTGTCAAGGTGGAGATTGTTGAAATGTGCCAACTAATTTACCATGATTTTTTAGATATGGGTGGATTGCTTGATTCCTAGTATTCTGTCATTAACTAAACAACTAAAAATAGAATATGGATACATGCACACTAAAGTGATCAGTTTGTCTAACTATTTGATAGATGTTATATATCTATGCATTACCATAGAGGAAAATGTGCAGTGTGGGATGAGTGTGAGGTTTGCAAGCATGCGTTTGGTTGTTGTAATTCTCCCTTGATTATATTGTTTAAATTGAATTTTTGAATATATAAATAAATTTAGTGGCTTCAAAAAAATCAGAACACCTAAAAAATATAATCTCATGAATTTTTCTAAATTTCTAATAATATTTTGAACAAAATTGTTCAATCACCTCAAAAAAAAAACCTAAAACACCTAAAATATACAATTTCAACCATTGAAATCTGGGATTTTCTAAATTTCCATTAATATTTTGAACAAAATTCATTGGAAAATATGTACACAAGCAAGTAAATATGTTTAGAGTACATTACATCTCTCCATTCAATTTGAGATATTATTTTGGAGTTGACAGTAACCTTCTAGAAATTGACGAGATTATATAATG
>JZKD02S0433990.1:1742314-1799606 GCA_000966675.3 Picea glauca
ATTCAATGATATGTTTGTGCTTGTGATAATATATATGCTTTATTTAATTTTTATTCCTAATGGAAACATGTATTACAAGATATGTGGCCTTGTTTATTTATGTTTAAATTCACAAAATTTCCATATATTTATGCATTGGTTTGAGTGTCTGTTACATTGATTGAAATCAATGTAAGTTCATTGGTTTCAATGTTTCTTGCACTTATTTCAATATCCTTCTTACATTTCAATGTTTCGTGCATGATGTTGTTTCTTTGATATAGGGTTTCACATATATACAATAATTCAAATTAAGATGTCGTATCATAATAATAATAATAATAATGATGATGTACAAAGAAATAAATCTATTTTAGTGTTCGTGAATGGTTTTAGTGTCTCTTCAATTGATTTCAATGTTTCCTCTCTTTGACACATGGTTTTGGTTACTATCATGTCTTCTCATGATGAGAAAAAAATGATGTACATGTTGAGGATGTAAGAAGACAAACAAGAGAACGTGTTAGGAAAAAAAGAGAGATGTTAGAGTAAATCACTAATGAACAAAACGAAGATCAAAGAAAAAATAAAAGTGAACGACAAAGATCATATCGACAAAGAAAGTCTCAACAAATGAAAAGTGACCAACAACAAGAATAGGGAAAAATAAATTATGAATGACAAAGAGCATATCAAGAAATAAAGTCACAAGAAATGACAACTAACCAACAACAAGAATAGAGAAAATAAAATTTAAAAAGACAAAGAGGACATTGACAAATTTAGGCACAACAAATGACTACTAATCAACAAAAAGAACAAAGAAAATAAAATTATAAACAACAAAGAGCATGTCAACAAAGAAAACATAATTGATCCAATATAATCATAGTACCAGATGAAGAACTTGAAGAAAAAGATAATCCCATGAAAAAATAAGTTTATATGATATCTATGCCCAAACCAACCTCTAATTGTCATTGAAAAAAAGATGCAAGAAATATTGAGATAGTACCAAATGAATAAATTCAAATTGCTAAGATAGTCCTTATTGAAGAAATTCAATTTGAGGATAGTAAATGAATGGTACTTGAAGATATGAATATTGCACATCGAAAATTTAATGATAGGATTGATCATTTGACTAACATTCAAACCTATCATGTGTATGAAGAGTTTTATGCCAAAATTCAGGCAGTGAATACAAATATAGGTCAAATGTCCATGAGATGTAAAAGAGAGAGAAATCATCACAACTTTTCAGCTCAAAACCATATGGATCCACAATGACAACCTCAGGTCCTTGCAATGCTTACACAAGTTGAAGACATGTTTTTTTTTTGTCAATAATCCATAACTAGTTATATTGCCATTGAGAAGATTACAAAAAAGTCTAATGCTAGCCTACCACTAGGGAAACCAGACCAACAATAGTGCAATAGTTTGTCTAATGCTTTGCATGAATGTTTTCTTTTAAATCTAGAGGATGGACAGTAGCTATATCTAGAACCCTGAAAATGACTTAAAACTGGTCTAATTATATGCCTAGCTATATAATTGTTGGGTATGGCCCAGATTCCATCATCTACAATATGAGTTATGATATACAAAAAAAAAAAATTCATACAAAAAAAAACTAAGTATTGGACGGCCCAGCCTCCTATTTCACTTGGGTGGGAGGTGCTACCAGAGCTTCAAGGTTGATGTCGATGATCTTCCTTTATAGCAGGTTCATCTTATCGTCTAGGAGTCAAATCTGCGCTTGCATTTTGTCCATTTGGAGCATTATATCTTCCTTATCATCCTTTATTTCTGCAAGGGCTCGTCCCAGGAGAAATTTCATCTGCCAATAGAGTTATATGGTTCGCAGATAATGGGATTCACGGGATAAAATACCTCCAGTGTCTGGAACCCAAGATCTAGTATTAGATCAGACCTCCTCATCCGTAAAAAACCATCGTAGGACTCGAACATCTTCTTCCACTAAGTTTATTTTATCCTGGATTTGAGGGGGTGTGTGTGCATGGTATGAGTCGACAGAGTTTTTGGTCGCTGCTATAAGACACAATTTGGATTGAACCCTTGACGCAAAGGAGCTACCATGTCCATGACAGGAGTGGCCTCCACGAGCCATGGGATCTGCATAGAGGGGATGATTGGGAGGGAAGAGGGGATGATTAAGAGAATGGGTGTGGGTGAACTGATCCAGGTGAGAGAGAAGGTGAAGCGGGAGAGATAATTGGTCAAAACAGAACCAGAGGTGGTATGAAATAACTGTAGTAACCATCGTGTGAGAGATCATTTCAAGGAGAGTGTTAATCAAGCCATAGTTAAGGCCATATGGATGATTGATGGTTGAGGCCATTATGAGGCCAAGGTGACTGATACAGAGGGAGATCTGACCAAGAACATGTCAACATGCCTAAGGAGGTCATCTAGAAGGCACATAGTGAAGCATAATGTTTGGAGGAAGGCACATACAAGCCAGAGTATCTCTGCTTAAATGGTGCATCATGTAAAGGCCAGGTGGGAGAGAGACATGGTGTCGGTGGTCAGTGAATTCGACACATGGTTGGTTGTCCTGGGTGGGAGCCCCGAGGTTGGTCTCTTACCAACCACCTGATACAGGTGACAAAAATCAATGAGGGCTAGGGTGGTATAGTCAGTCTTAAGTTGGGAGGGGGGGGAGAAGATTCCATTCGAGGCCTAATGGCTTGTCTACTCTGTTTATCCCTTCATTCGCCAAGCGGTTGGCTAATTTTTTGGCTAAGAATTTCACATGGGAGGGAATAAATGCTTCTATATTGGGGATGAGGTTGTTAAGGTGCTCCATGGTGGATTGGATTCTCCAGCTGGTAGTGATTTTGTTGGGTGAGTTTCCGTCTTGGAGCTTGCGAAGGATATAAAATCATTAGTTGTGAGTCCCCTTTGATGATTATTAGTTGGTAGCGTTCTCTGATGGAAATTAGGAGACCTTCTTATAAGGCTTGCAATTATGCGACATTGTTACTTTCAGTTGTTATAAATTTGGCATAGATTGTAAGGATTTTCCCTTCACTGGTGCGAAAAACTCCTCCATAGAAGGTTAGTCTGGAATTATCTTTTGAGGCACCATCAAATTTGAGTTTGAGGAAGCCCTTTGGGGGAGGGGTCCATAGAAATGGGGTAGAAGAAGTGATACGGGGAGGGGTAGGGATGCTATAAGGGGGATGAATGTTGAGACTTTGAAGGATTCAAAGGTCTTGGGGAGAGCTAGTCCAATCCTAGGGCATCCAAGTGGTCAAGAGGATTATTTCTTTGATGTTCTGCTGGAGGCGAGTCCAAGTATCATCTTTTGAGGAGGCAACGTTCTTGAATATGTTATTGTTTCCTTCTTTCCACATGTTCCAATTAAGAATGAAGTTAGGCAGGAGTTGTTAGGCTCAATTTACAATGGGATTGGTGAAGGCCGAAGTTCGCCATTGACTTATGGTGTCTGCCACCTTTTTTTTGTTGCAATCTGATTTGTGGAAGAAAAGATCTCCTTGGTTCCATATTGAAGAGGAGTTAGGGCAGGATCTTAGTAGGTGGTTGATTTTTTCTTCATAAGTGTTACCCATGATTTTGGTAATCATGATGGTGTATTAATGATGGTGTACTCAGGCTCTTTATAGGAGCTTTCTCCTGAGAAAAGTTACTTTCATCTCTTCCCAGAAAACTCATTTTTGAAGAAGGTTCGCAGGCTGCTAATATATTTGGGTGTGAGAATGACCCATTCTTGCAGGTTGCTTTAATCCAGGGTGTGAACTTCTCGCACTGTGTTGAATAGATAGGGTGCAAACTCTTCCTAAAGCATGGAAAAATATGAATTCTCGATGTTTCTAGAAGGGAATCTTCTAGAAGAATGGGTTGGCATTCGAATGGTGATCCTTGTACTGGATTCCTTGATATTGTGGGATCATTCTTATCCAAGTAACTATCTCATTCTCTCTTATATATTGAGGGAATTCTCATGGAAAAGGTTAAGAAAGATTCATTGGATAATTGGTGAAAGAATTGTGTGAAGGACTTAGCTTGAACAGTAGCTTGGAGACTCTATAAATTCTATCAAGAGGATTTGATCTTCTTCATGCAAGGATTGAGCAAGTGTGTGTGTTGGAGCCAAGATCCATCGAAAGGAAGCTTGCGACATCAAGGCAATCAGGTTGTAATTTTTACTTTCAATTAATATGATACAGTGGCATGTCCCTTTCCCATAAAGTTATTCTCACTTTATTGTGTAATTCCTTGATCATACACATACGTTGACAGTTGAATATATTTTGCTATCTTCACTTTGGTTGGTTTGTGTTGTCTTGGTCTTGACCTCACGAAACCACCGGAGCAAAGCAGGAGCAACAGAGACCCTAGGAAGTGATATAAAGGTATGTTACTTGTCCCTTACTACTAGCTAATTCAATGGTCAAAACTTAGGGAAAGAGTCATGTCCTGTCCTATTTTGTTCTAGATCCAGGTGGATCTAGGGAGATTTGTTAGTGTCTGAACCTACCGATTAGTCCAATAAAAAAATTGGCGACTCTGCTAGGGATCATCCCATTTTCTTTGTGGGTTTTGGTGTTTCTCCGTGGCCATTTTCTCTTGTTTTACTTTTCTCCTTTCATATCAATCTCTGATTCTTCAGGATACCCTGATAGACCCTCTGGGTCCAGAGGCCTCTTCAAATTTTATGTCATTTTCCAAAAAATTGACTAAGTTCAGACATTCTCACACTACACTTCACAATAGCCTGTGAGAATCTATAGAGTTCGCATCTTGCCTTTAGTTTCAGTGCGAGGTTCTCGCACTCTGCTCAAGGGTCACCTATGAGAATCACTAATTCTCGCACTGTGTAATATTGCCAGCCTGCAAACTCATTTTTTCAAACTTTTGGATTTGAGTGTTGGCATCTTCAATTGCCCAGATCAGTCTAGGTGCCTCATAAGAGTTTCTTGGACCATTGATTGATGTTCTTCTTGTCTTCATTTTTGTGCATGGATAGTCTTAGGATTTCCAAGGCTTTTTTTGTCACTTCTATCTTGACTTTTGTTTCTTGACTTTTCTTGGCAAAGCTATACTCTCTGATTGTGGAATATGAGTGTGCTTGTTTGGTTGAGGACCGACAATCGGTTGAAAGTTGAGTTTCTTGGTCTTCATCATTTGCTTATTGTTTGAAAGATCACTTTTCTTATGAAATTGAAAAGACTAGATTGGTTTTCTTGTTATTTTTGTTATCATTGAAAGAGTGGATTGGGTTTTTATCATTGTTTGTTCATTGGTTTTTGATTTTCTGTATTCTCACTATCATGGTGTGGGTCCTTTTTGAAAAGTGAACAAACATTTTTTCTTTCAAAAAATCATTTTTGTTTTTGAAAACATTGAAAATCAATTATTGACATTATTGAAAAAGAAACGATAGAGAATTGTTATTGATGTGTGATTTGTTGCATTTGCATTTTAAAGGAAATCATGTTTTGTAGTTCAAAGTTTGATCCAGAAAACTTCTCTCTCCCTCCCATACATAGGATTCATTGAACAAAAATCGATATATTTTTCATTCTCATCCATGCATCGTTGGGTCAGAGTCATACAACATAAGTTTCATCTTCATTTCCTTTGAGTAAACAACAACTCTTAATAACACTGCGCAATTGTAAAATTTATCTAGTAACTCTTTTCTAGGGCTCTATTACACCAACATTTAGCTAGGCTAGCGCTTTTGGAGTAGGAAGTGAGAAACACTCTCCAAAGCACAAAACACACAATAGCATCTTGTGTTAGGGAGTTTTAAATTCTATTTGCAACATCTTGTCCTGGGAAGCTCTTCTCACACAAGGGTCAAGCACGAGGTCACATTGATATTGGCAGAGTTACTCACCCCTCTTTGTTGATATCAGTGTAGAGATTGCACGTATTACGGAGATCACTTAGAGGTATACCCACAATGATGAGTGGATACCTTTTAAGTTGATTTTGGGCTAGATACCCTGCCCTTGCGTGTGGATCAGATTGTCGACTGTCCCCCCAGGATTTATTGTTGTTGGTGGTAACTTTAGTGGCCTATCTTTCTAGGTTCTTACACGAGGTGACTGTGAAGGGGAAGGTCTTCAAGGTACCTGGAATTGACGTTGACCAAACTCACTCGGGCTCCTTGGAGGGTATACCCACGATTATGTGTGGGAGCTTGCACCAGGGTGTAAGTTCGTTAAGCAGGTCGTCAGCATAACTTTTCCACCCTAGCCCAGCCCCTTCTCATCTCGTTGTTGTGACGTTGGATTTCATCACCAACTAGTGACTTCGGAATTAGAAGGTCTTGTTTGCTTGGTGTTGCTTCCTAGATTTTGTTTACTAGCGCGTGTTGTTTGTTTCTAAAAGTTGACCATACGATTTTCTACGTGTAGTTTGTCACTCATTTACAATATCTCCTCCACGTCATTCACATAGAATGCAGGGTTTATCTCCAGAGAATATGGAAGGTTCTCAACCCTTTCTTACCAATACACCTAAGGGCTCTCCTCGACAAAGTTAAGTCACAGTCAATACCACACCACAAGTGGAACGAAATGACTCTCTAGAGAATTTTTGAATTACTAATACTCGAGAGGACTTTCGACTTCACCTTGATTCTGAGCGATCGTTTATGTGACTGAATTCTTCCGGAGAACTAGTTGTTACATCTTCTGGATCACCAGTTGGACCCTTCCCAGGCATAGAATGCCAAGATCTTTTTTGGTCTATAGGTGTTTTCCGACGGGACCTGTTTGGTCCAGGTTCACCTATGATTTTCGAAATCAACCCACCTATGATTTCCGAAATCTCTAGTCCAGAGATAGTACCATTGACTACTACTTATCACTTTACCGTCCCTGCTGAAATGGCCCATCTCACAGATACTACGAGCGTTTCAATCGAGTTTACTGCGGTTAGTATTGCTCCTATTAACACACCACGAATGCCCAACATCATTCCGACACTACCACCCGGATACCGTGCATTGAATGCTTCCATTCCTACTACTGCACAAACTCCATCTGGATCTCCTGGTGGTCCTTCTTCTTCTGGGCACTCTCTTCCTTCTTTTATTCCAACATTCCCTCAATTTCCTTTTGGAGGACCTTCTTCATCTTCTACTGGCGGTCTTAATCCTAGTGGCACTATTCTGTCATTCACTCCAAATTACCAATTTCCGGTTGGTGGATAATTTCACCAAGGTGGTCTGACTCAACCCCCTCTCAGCGGGCAAATTCCTTTTGGAACACAAATCCCAATTGGAACACAACCCCCAATTGGAACATTGCCCATAATTGGAACACCACCTTCAATGGGAGGACCGACCCCAACTTATGGGCAAAACATACCTCCCTCCTTGGCCTAGTATTGGAATCAGTTGATACAACATCCTCCTCAATCGACTGGGGGGCAACAGTTTCCAGCTGCATCCGCACTACCCCCTAGTATGGGCCAACCATATCCAGGTTCGTTCAATCCCATTTTGGGGGGCGAATGCTCAAACTCAAGCCCCTATTCCAGGGTATACTCCTATGAGCTACTATCATCTCCAGCCACCACCGAATATGCCCGGGTCTTCACATTATATGCAGACTTCTTATGGTCCTACTAGTTTGCCGACAGGGCTTCATCCCCAAAGCCACCAGTACCCACAGGTGAATCGACAGTTACCCTTTCTCACCACTTTGGATCTTCCATATTTTTCAAGGATTTTAAATGATTCTATTCGTTATGCTCCCCAATGGCCTACTATTCCAGCCAAGCTTCCATCGGACATTCCTAAATTCAACGACAAAGTGGGAGAGGACCCAAACAATCACGTTATGAATTTTCACCTATGGTGCTCATCCAACTCGTTGATGGATGACTCTATTCGTTTACGTCTTTTTCAACGAACCCTTATAGGTTCTGCAGCGAAGTGGTATATCAAATTGCCATGAGGTTTCTTCTTTGACTTCAACACCCTAGCCATGGCTTTCCTCACACACTACCAGTTACCGATTCGTTATGACATAGGGACCGAGATTTTGACTTCCTTCAAACAAAACAAAGCCACTCATATATCTGATCACATCCATGAGTGGCAAAGAAGATGACGTCTCATTAAACTTGATCTCCCCGATCAGTTGCTGGCAGAGTGGTTCACAAAATCATTTGTGAATGACATCGGTAAGGACATTTCCATGGGTGGTGTAGTCACGGAAGAGCAGACTATAATTCATGCTAAATATCTTGACCTCGTTTACTCACAAACGGGAACCCTTTACGATTTACTACCTGACTTACCAGTCCTAATACTTCCAGCACTTCAACTACTCCAGCTGCTTCGCATGCAGCTGACGGTGTGATTGTTACTTTCCAGGCCCAACCACATTTCGCTTCAAGTGCAAACCCCAAATCCTCTTCTTCTAATGTTCAAAATGCTCTGTCTCCTTCCCCTCCCACCAACAAGACTTCTGAGGTAAATGCAGTCCAATCTACCCTAGCCGGTAAAAACAAATCTAAAAAGGGAAGGGGTAAGAATAAGGAGGGAAAAAATACTTCTCAAGTAGAGCAAACCAAAACTACCCCTGTTGACAATCGGGGTAAGCGCAAACCACGATACCCTTGTCTTATCTGTGGTGATGATCACTACATGAAGGATTTTCCATGACGTGCCGAGGTCACTAAGTTCCTTCAAGAAGCTCCAAAACCACCTGCACCGACTGTCTTGTCCCAACCCTTCCCGTCTCAACAACAGGCTCAGTTGGTCATCCATGACCAACCCTCATCTTCTACCACCTCCTATGTTTTGATGTGTACTGGCGATTCTAAGCAGAGAAACGTTGCACTCACTACTCGAGCCAAAGATTATTCTCCCTCTAAGGAGAAGGTTGATGATTTACCCCTTTCCTTGGTACAACCCTCTCCTGTGACTCCACCTACCAACGGTCCTCTTCATATTGAACGACCGAGCCTCAACACAGTTATGCGACCCCCCCCAAAGGGTGTCATTTGGAAATTGGCTTTCAATCCTCATGCTCATGCTGCCCAAAACTACATCATTGTTGAAGATTTGACCCAAGCAACTTTTGCGATGTCAGCCCTTGAAGTCCTTCAAACTTGTCCCGCACAACGAAAGGCATTGTTGAAAGCTATCGGTGGAATCAATCCAATGGATACATATTTAATAATATTTGAATTGGAAGATCACATTCCAAGGTTACCCTCTCAACTTGCGTTCCATATCCAAGTGATTGTCTCTGATAAAAACATTTGTCGAACCATTATCGATGAGGGTGCCTTGACATGTGTTATGTCTCTTGCTTGTTGGAAAGCCATTGGCTCTCCTTCTTTGAATGAATCCCAGAATACTCTTAAATCTTTCAACGGCTCTGGTTTTAAGCCCTACGGTGTCCTTCCTTCGTTGTCCATCATGTTAGAAGGTAAAACAGTCCAATTCAAAGTGGAAGTCTTTGACACTCCCCTTGATTACAATCTTCTGCTTGGCCGCAGCTGGATCGATTCCATACGCGCAGTTGTGTCGACCCTTTTTCGTGTGGTACGTTTCCCACATCAAGGTAAGGTTTTCACCATCGATCAACTAGCCTTTTTCAATTTTGATACCCATACTGGCAATGTACCATTTATCGCTAAAACCCCACCAGGTTATGAGAACGTCGGTGTAGGCCTTCTCAAGGACTCTTCGTTAATGGGTACTTCCCCATTCCACCACCCAATGTTCCACACTCGTTTATTGCTTCAATCAACATGATGTCCACCTTACCTCATGAACTTCCTGCGTCTCACGACCCCTAGATAGTCCTTGACCCTAGAGATAATCTTCGTTTCAATGACAAAATGTCGTTAAGTCCAGTTGAATCCGTCTATCAGGCCATTCAATCAGCAACACCTTCTACTCCTTCTCTTGGTGAGTTGTCTCCCGATCCTTTCCATGTCATTTTTCCCATAGATGAGATGATCATGTCTGTCATGGAGGACACCCCTTGAGACGATGGGCATCATCGTTCCATCCTCTTTCTGGAGCAACATACCCTTGAGAACTACCAACAGATTTCGACCCCGTCAACCGTTGTCGTCATCTCGACCGTTCTCGAGTCTGCACACGATGTGTTTTTCGAAGGGAACTTAGGAAATATCTTGCCCACAATTCCCATTGACATATCCATCAAACCTGGAATCATCGAAAATGTCCATATTGGAGCTTCTTGTTCTCCTGACGAAGTCGTCACCTACACGTCCCTTTTCAAATAGTTTCGTGATATCTTCGCATGGAGTTACGAAGAAATGTCGGGTATTGACCCTGAGATTGTGATACATGAGATAAAGACATATCTTGACGCTAAAATCATCCGAAAACACCTTCGTCCAGTTCACCCACATAAAGCGGCTGCTATTAAGCTCGAAGTCAAGAAACTTCTGAAAGCCAACTTTATTTATCCAATGGCTCTCACAGACTGGGTTTCCAATCTTGTCTCGATTGACAAGAAACAAGGTACAATTCGTGTATGCATTGATTATAGGGATATCAACAAAGCCTGTCCAAAAGACAACTTTCCTACCCCCTTCATCGATCATATTGTCGATGACTATGCCAGAAGTGAAATCTTCTCTCTCATGGATGGTTTCTCTGGATATAATCAAATCAACATTGTTCCCGAGGATCAACATAAGACTGCTTTTCTTTGTCCTTGGGGTACTTTTGCCTATCGGAAACTTCCTTTTGGTCTCAAGAACGTTGACACAACTTTTCAACGCGCTATGTCTTATGCTTTCCATGATATCAAGCACATAGTTCAACCATATTTGGATGATTTACCCACTCACTCAATGCACCGAGTTGATCACCCGGAACACCTCTGAGCCATTTTCGTCCGTTGTCGGTTCTACCGTATACATTTGAATCCTCATAAGTGTGTTTTCTGTGTGGAATCTGGCCACCTTCTAGGTTTTATTGTTTCGCATTAGGGGATCCGGGTGAATTTTTTACAGGTTGAGGTGATTCTTAATCTCCCTCCTCCTTGTACACTTCGCCAGTTACAAAGTTTGCAGGGGAAAGCAAACTTTCTCCGTCATTTTATCCCAAATTATGCCGAGATAACTCATGGATTTATGCGGCTCCTAAAAAAGGATTCAGAATTCATCTGGGATACCATCGCCAACAACTCTTTTGAGGCTTTGAAATTGTCTCTAACGCGTGCTCCACTTCTCTTTCCCCCCGATTACAGTCGCGATTATTTCCTTTATCTTGCTACCTCAGAGTACACTATTGGTATGGTTCTCGTTCAAGAGTATGATGCTAACGATGAAAATGTTATCTACTGCTTTATTTGAAGTCTAACGCCTACTGAAATCAAGTATTTACAAGTCGAAAAATTGGCCTTGGTTGCTGTTCAAGCCGTCCAACGCTTCCGGCACTATATCCTCTCATGCAAGACTACAGTGATTTCTCACTGCAACCCTATGCAACACATTCTTACACGTCAATTTCTAGGGGGAAAATACTCCAAATGGATTGTGATACTCCAGGAGTTTGACCTGGAATTCAAACATGCCAAGTTCAAGAAGTCCTTAGTCTTTGCTAAGTTGATATGCAACTTTCCCCATTCTGCAACGGAAAATGTAGCAGTTGATTCATTACCCGATGAATCTCTTTTCCTTATTAGCACTGATGATATTTGTTATGGTGATAACATTACATATCTCCAAACCCAAACTTTCCAGCCAACTTTGTCTAGTACTGACCGACGTTGCATACGCTATCAAGCTTGTCAATACATTATCCTCAGGGATACTCTTTATCGTCGGGGGATTGACTCTGTTTTTCGACATTGCCTAATGTTCGACGAAGCCGAGAAAGCTCTGAATGACTGACATTCTGGAGCATGTGGTGGTCATATGTTTGTGTATGCTACTGCCCAGAAGATCTTACGAGCAGGGTATTTTTGGCCTTCTTTGTTTAACGATTGCATCATTGTCGTTCAGAAATGCCAATCTTGCCAAACCTATAATCAGAGGATACGGTCACATCCTGCTCCTCTTCACCCTGTGGTCTCAGTTGGTCCATTTGGGAAATGGGGCATCGATTTCATGACATGTCACCCTCACTCGGTCGGGGGGCATGGTTACATCATTGTAGCCATTGATTACTTTACGAAATGGGCTGAGGCGATGCCAACATTTGAAAACACTGGAAAGACCGCAACATTATTCATTTTTAATAACGTCATAGCTCGTTTTGGTGTTCCCCAAGCTATCATCACTGATCACGGTAGCCACTTTAGAAACTTCATGATGTCCAAAATTACTGAAAAGTTGGGTCTTCGCCATGATAACTCAGCACCCTATTACCCACAAGCTAACAGCCAGGTCAAAGCAATCAACAAAGTTCTCATAACTATGCTCCAACGAATGATAGTGATTCATAAAACAAGTTGGCACACAATGTTGTTTTCGGCATTGTGGGCTTACCAGACATCTGTCAAGTCCGCTACTAAGTTTACACCTTTTCGGTTAGTCTATGGTGTGGAAGCTATTCTCCCAATTGAATGCAAGATACCCTCTTTGAAACTAGTTGTTGAACTCCCACCAAACACTTCTGTTGAAGAAGAATGTCTATTGTATCTTATGTGATTAGACGAAACTCGACGTGATGCTACGCTAGTTATAGAAGCTTAGAAGAAATGTGTCAAGGCCCAGTACGACAAACATGTCAAGCCTCGCGTTTTCTCGGAAGGAGATCTCGTTCTCCTCTATGATCAAGATCGAGATATGCTAGGAGCTGGAAAATTCGAAGCCATGTGGTGAGGTCCTTATATCATTCGACGAGTTTTGGAAAAAGGAGCTTATGAGTTAGTAGATTACGATGGTATCCCTTTAAGTGAACCCAGGAATGGGTTGTACTTGAAGAAGTACTATGCATAAAAACATCTGTACACGAGTACTTGTATTTTTATTGTATCATACTTCTTGTGTGTTACTATAGCTTACTTTTGTCGTTATCTGGTCTCTGCCCTTATTTGACGTTGTGTTTGATTTCCATATGTTGGAGTCTTTTCTACCCTATATTGGCTTCGCTGATGGTGCTAGTCATAGTACTCATAACCTTGCTTCCACTGCATGGGCAATTTACGCCCCTACAAATGAACTTGTCTCCTTATGAGGTGTGTCTTGGCCGTGCGACCAACAACATTGCAGAGTATAGTGCCGTTATTGAATTATTGGTTGATGCTATCTTGCTTGAAATCTGTTATTTGATTGTGCGACTCAATTCGCAGCTGGTAGTACTACAGTTAAGTAATGTATACAGTATTCGAAGTCCTACTTTGTTACGGGTGTATTTGTGAATTCGCCTCTTGGAACATTATTTTTATTACATTGAATATCAACATATTCCTAGATGTCTAAATACATTAATAGATGCATTGGCTAATTATGTATTAGACAGACATTTGAATCATCTATAAATCAATCACATCAATTTTCACACAATACATGATAAACCGGTAGAAGTCGTCTGTATATATATAACGATCAAAACAGGTTTTTACAAAAAGTTATGTCCGAAGACCAAAATATCAAAATCTGAAGCTCATAGCTTCTACAAAGTGACATCATGGATGACGTTCATGGTAACACATGACTTCCCGAGCAACCCTACGGAGCAGTCGACTCATGGACCCTGACACTCCTACAGTATGACGTTGATTGCTTCGTGGAACCTCTTCAAGAGGCATGTCTCGAATATTTGTGGTCAGGCCCTCTAGATTTTGTTCCACTACTTGATAATCCTCGGCATATTGTGGCGTTTCCGCTACCTCTCCTCACTGCTGAATGGGAGAAGTACCAGGAGGTCAATAATGTCCAACATCTGTGTCATCAAAAACGAATTTTGTATTTAGTCTTCAGATGAACATATAAAACAAAAAAACATTTGAATATGAAAAATTCATAAAATAAATTTAAAAAGGAAAAAATGTGTGTACTTCTTACCAAGTTCCCCCCATTGAGCATCCTCTGGCAGTACTAAGTCCAAATCTTCTCGGAAATCCAATCTGGCATAAGCCTAGTCATCAACCGTCAACATCTGTGGTTGAAGCCAGTCGAAGAAGGTATCATCATACTTGATGATTGGTCCATCTACGTGTTGGGCCATGAGTCGACACCATCTCAACATTCTTGGGTGCCTGGGAGTCGGTAAATTCCACTCAACCTACAGTCTTAGTAATGGAACCCTGTCAAGGAAGAAGGAAACTAACAAAGATCCGTACCCGAATTGCTTTAGGTCGCCTCATCTGCATTTGGTCAACTGTTTTTTCATACTACGAAGCACTGCATCTGTCCAGTTGAAAACCCGAGGTTCAGTACACTCAATAACATACTAGAAGTAACTCTATAGCGCCATGTGAGGAGCAGAACTCCCAGCCATCTGAGCTATGGTGAATAGGATAGTACGGAGGGTTAAATCCTATACCCCCCAAATAGCTACTTTCTCTTTCTTCCTCTCTTCCTCAGGAACATAGTGTAAATGACAGTACTCACTCATGCGCAGCCCACCACCTCTGCCACCAGTCAGGCTCACATGGTACCCTCACCATGACAGACCAGTCAAGAAGTAAATGTCCTCAATATCTAAGGACAGTGTGTGGACCCCCACATGAAATACCTATTGATCGGGATCCCACATACAGACAAGGTACTCTAGTAACCTGACTTGGGCCCTCATGCCTGGGATACAGAAGTAATTCAGAAGGCCACAGCTTCTCAAAGCAACAATAGTGGGTGGATGATTTTCGACAATAGAATTGTCTTCTTCGTGCTCCCTTTCATGCCATTCAAGAACCATTTTGATGGCCAATTACCTGCATAAGAAGCACAAAAAGAGGATTAGCAACTCTATTCATGAATTGGTTCATTTTTATTGGGCAAAATCTTAAAAAACTTTTGTGCTTTGCGGTTCTCACAGGTGCCTTTTGGGCACAGTGCAAGAACCTCGCAGGATGCTATGGGCTCACCTATGAGAATCACCCATTCTCGTAGGTCCTGTGTAGCCCACCTGCAAGAATGGCTGAACGCAAGTAGGTCTCATAAAATCAACTCAAAAATGAATTTTTAACCAATAAAAATGCAACATTAAACCATGAAAGAGTAGAAGACAAAGAGCCTACCTCACTGTCACTGACGACTTGCTGAATGGACGCTTGTAACTCCCGAAATATGATGCCGAACTTTGAGGGTAAAAGAGGGGTTTTTGAGCTCAAATAGTGGAAAAGTGAAATGATATGGTAAAAAAGAGTTTTACTCCTTTATATTTACTTTTACCATGTTATTTGGTTTTTTAATAATTATTTATTTATTAAACCCTAATCCCTAATGCCTTTTTGATTGTAACTTTTGCAGGCGTAACAACTTTGATGGTCATATACAAGGATGCAGACATATTTTTTCTTTGTCATCACGTGTTTTGATTGTTTTTTAGGGTTTTTGTATAAAACCTCGAGCATGGTCTTTGTCCTTTCTCGCGCTCGAAAATACATGAGAAGATGATCGAGCATAATTTTATCACTTTTTCAGGCTCAAAAAGGTTATACGAAAAAGGAACCCCCCTGGAGTCTTCTTTAAGCTCTTTTCAGACTCTCTAAACATGAAAAGATAGCCGAGCGACCTTGCTATTTTCACGCTCAATAAAGTATTTGAAGAAAGCATCTACTGAGCGATAATTTATCTCTTTTTCGGTCTCATTGGACTATTTTCTGAAAAAGGAACTGAGAGAGTTCTCTTTTAAGTGTTTTTCCAAACTCTATAATCATGAAAAACCTTCGAGTTTTCTATCTTTGGACTCGTTAAACAAACATGGATAGACCCGTAATGGGACTGAACCACTCTTTCTTAGGGTTCATTAAACATACTCCAAAGGACTTATCCAAAGGATAAGCTTATATCAACAAGCATATGTTATCCTCCTCAAGCTTGCGTAAAAATAAAGAGTTACTCGCCAGAAATGGTGGGGGAAAATTTGGGAAAGGTATATGTTATCATCTTTGTATTGATTGGCAGTAAGTCTCGCTCTTGAACATGACACCCCCCATTCATCATATTTGAAGCCGGTTTGGGGAAATCCATTTGTCTCTCATTCGATTTGCTACAAGGTCATTCCCTATGTCATCTTTGAGTCAATGCTGCCAAATCATTGGTCGTGTCGTTCATATGTTCAAGACAAGTCCATCTGAAACCTCAATTGAGTCGGCCATCTGGAGTTATCCATTCTCTCTGTGTTGGCCTTCCCTATGTCCAGTTCAATTTACATCACACTTTGTTTCACCTTCAAAATCTGTTACTCATTTCGTGTCATTGATGGGGGATACATCAAGGCCCTCCCGTGATGATTTTTGTTCCATCGACTTCAGCTCATTATTCGGAATCAAGAATTAGAAATTCTTTGGTACCTTGGAGCTTGCATGCCTCAATGGCAGGTTTCCTCGCTTTCAACAGTGGGTTTACATCATTGACCCCTGATCGAAAGGTTCCATCGGATGCTCGACTTCAACTCATTCATTCACACTCGATGGATTGTACTAGAGTACCTTGGGAGTCATTGACATCAATGGTTATTTCCCTCGCACTTGTTAACAGTTTAATCAATGACTGGTAATCAAGTGGTTTCTGCCATGTTCGACTTCAACACATGTAATCACATGGTTAGATTCGTACTTTGGGCGACGAGATTAAAGACCCTAGATATCATCTCTTTGTCCATGTTGTGATGGAGTATGTATAATCTATGAAACATAGATCCACTGTGTATGTCTCGTGGCTATGCCATCTCAATTTGAATTTTCTCGCATAGATCGACAATGTATTCCTGGTGGCTATGCTATATTTTGACGGCATGGATCCACAATGTATGAATGGTGGCCATGACCTATGTCTACAATGTCATCCATCTATGATATGAGTGTGGGAATGCCTACCTCAGAATTGGTATATATGATATTCTGCAGATGCTTGGTTGTTCGCAGGTTTCCGATTAGGTGTGCTCCTGGTTTCTGACACATATATGCAACTTACAAAGTCTTTCGTCTGTCACTAGTTCCAACCTCATACTTTGGGGGGCATTCTGTTACCCATGATTTTGGTCATCATGATGGTGTATTAATGATGGTGTACTTAGGATCTTCATAGGAGCTTTCTCCTGAGAAAATCTACTTTCATCTCTTCCCAGAAAACTCATTTTTGAAGAAGGTTTGCAGGATGCTAATATATTTGGGTGTGATAATGACCCATTCTCGCAGTCTACTTTAAGCCAGGGTGTGAAATTCTCACACTGTGTTGAATAGCCAGGGTGTGAACTCTTCCTAAAGCATGGAAAAAGATGAATTCTCGATGTTTCTAGAAGGGAATCTTCTAGAAGAATGGGTTGGCATTCGAATGGTTATCCTTGTACTAGATTCCCTGATATTGTGGGATCATTCTTATCCAAGTAACTATCTCATTATCTCTTATATATTGAGGGAATTCTCATGGAAAAGGTTAAGAAATATTCATTGGAGAATTGGTGAAAGAATTGTGTGAAGGACTTAGCTTGAACAGTAGCTTGGAGACTCTATCAAGTCTATCAAGAGGATTTGATCTTCTTCATGCAAGGATTGAGCAAGTGTGTGTGTTGGAGCCAAGATCCATCGAAAGGAAGCTTGTGACATCAAGGTGATCAGGTTGTAATCTTTACTTTCAATTAATATGATACAGTGCCATGTTCCTTTCCTATAAAGATATTCTCACTTTATTGTGAAATTCCTTGATTATACACATAAGTTGACAGTTGAATATCTTTTGCTATCTTCACTTTGGTTGGTTTGTGTTGTCTTGGTATTGACCTCACGAGAGCACCGGAGCGAAGTCAGAGCAATAGAGACCCTAGGAAGTGATATAAAGGTATGTTACTTGTCCCTTCCTACTAGCTAATTCAATGGTCAAAACTTAGGGAAAGAGTCATGTCATGTCCTATTTTGTTCTAGATCTAGGTGGATCTAGGGAGATCTGTTAGTGTCCACACCTACGGATTAGTCCGATAACAATAAGTTTTGTAGAGATGACAAATTTACGGTCCTTGAAATCCTTTTTTAATCTGATTGTCCCATGTTGGGATTTTTCCATGATATAGAAGGCACAAAAAGAAGGAGATTTTCGGCCATAGCTTTCGAGTCCAAATCTTGATAAAAGTTTCTTGTGTTGGTGTCGATTGATCCTCAGTGGCCAGTTGATAGGCTTCTTTGAGTGTGAAACCGCCTGTTGATTTGTGCCCCCATTTGAGGATGTCATGTCCAATATGGATGCGAATTTTCCTTTGAGATAGGTTTTTCCAAAATGTTTCCCAGTTTAATTGTGGGGGAATGGGTTGTCATTGCTCGTTTGGGAGCCAGGTTCTCTAGATCTCATTTGGTTGGGGGGGAAGCCAATAGTGAGAAAGAAGTTGTTTGTTCTGCCCAGTCATTTCATCTTTGATTTCATCGGTTTCATTTTCTTTTTCCAATGGGTGGAGTTGTTTCCAGAAGTATTCCTAGAAGAGTGCAGTGTTGTTGTCCATAACCTCCCAAAAATAGTGAGAGAGAATGAGTTCTTTATTTTTCCAAGATGTGTTCCAAATATTAGAGCCCTTAATGTTTTATGAGAGTCTAATAAGATTCTTTGGGTCAAGATTTGGACAATATTTTTTGTGCTAGAGATGCACCCACAGAGTGTATTTGGCTACTAGCCATATCCACCATTCTTTGGCTCCTAGGACAGAGCTGAGAGTTTTAGGATCTCGAATCCCCAATCCTCTTTTTAGCTTAGGGAGGCAGATTTTATCCCAAGCAACTAAAGCCCATTTATTTTCTTTTTTTTCTTCTCCCCCAAAGAAAATATCATTGAAGATTGCCGATGGATTTTAGGATAGACTTAGGAGCAGCCAAAGCGGAGAAAAGTTAAAGAGGCATGGCTTGGAGGACATATTTGAGGAGGGTCGGTATTCGAGGGATGCTAAGTACTCTGAAGGACCAATTGGTTATATTTTGATTGGGTCTAGTTAAAATATCTTCCTAGGAAGAGGATCGAAGAATATTGGATGTCAGAGGATCTCCAAGATATTTGGAAGGGAGTGCACTTCTTTGAAATTCAAGGGTATGGGTTATGTGCAATTGGATGGCTAAAGGGGTGTGAAAAAAGAAGATCTGAGATTTAGTGGTATTGATATCCATTCATGAAGCTTGTTTGAATTCAATGAGGAACTTCTAAATGGCTTTGGATTCTTAAATAGTGGGTTGTGCCATGAGCAGAGTGTCTTCAATGAATTGTTGGTGAGATAAGGGTTGATCGTCAAAAATGGAGGAAAAGTCCTTTAATTTTATTGTCTTCTATAACATCTTTCATCACTCTTCCTAAACCTTCCGCCATCAAAATGAAAAGGAACATGGAGAGAGGGTATCCTTTTCAAATGCCTTGGGAGGGCGAAAAGGGTTGAGAAGGGGATCCATTGATGAGGATGGATAAGAAGGCCAAGGAGGTTAAATAGAGAACCCACTTGATCCAGGGTGGGGAGAAAACAAAGGAACAAAGTGTGAGGTGGATGTAGTGCCAATTAAGCTTGTCAAATTCCTTTGAGAGATCCATCTTGAGAAGAATGCTAGGAGTGCCTGAGGTCTAGAGAGAGTGAGATGAGGGAAGGGATAAAAGGCATTAGTTTTTTTGCTATGGTTTTGGTGTTGATTTTAAGGATGACATTGCAAAGAGAAATTGGGTGGAATTTGTTGGGGTCCTTGACCTTGTATTTATTGGCGTGGAATTGATCAGACCAAGGTTCTTCTTAGGGTACCAACAAAAGGTACCATGTAGTCTATATTGTTGGCATTTTAATCTCCTCCAAAGAGAATAAGTCTCACCCAAAGTGCAACCAAGAAAGACGGATAGGGAAGGGCAAGGAGAATACTTAGGTGGGTTCACAGAACCTTCAACACTCACCATGATCTTGCACAAGACAAGTTAACTACAGAACATGTCTTAGCTCATACATGCAGGAAATGAGGCTACTTACGTTGCGAAAATCATTCATACATAGAAATATCAAATGGAACTTATGAAGCATAAAAAATTATTGTAAAGATACAATGCAGAAGCATAAACAAAGAATGATACAACATATTTCAAAATTTTGGATCCTTCTTTATATATTATCATCAGATCTTATCGAATACAACCTCAAAGATACAAAGTAATGCTCTGTTGCAGACTTTTGGCCTTGGACCCATGTCACAGAGCTCTATTTACCCAAAAATGTATACAGATTACATTTACATAACTAGAACCCAACTTATCAACAACAGACAACAACAACAAGAAAAACAACCTGACCTGAACCACAAGGGGATGACCCATTTAAAATCATATTCATCTCATATATATAAGCTAAGTAGGATCTTCTGGCTTTGGGGTCACGTGATTTCTTATTCTGTTGCAACTTCTTTTTCCTTTCTGGCGTTGCGCTTTCCTTTTCCGCAACCGATTTCTGTTACTTTTCCTTGCTTCATTGTCTAGATTCTTCTGTATCTTGCGCAAATCATTCTAAACCAAAACTAGGACTATAGACCTTCTTGCGCAGCTTCTCATCCAAAAATGAAGGGCCCAATAGGCTCTGACCACAAGCCTTGACTCACCCTTAAGTCAAGTACTTGGCTCTTTTGTAGCTTCTAGGAGCAACTATTCCTTTCCCTTGTCCTCCTTTTCCTCTTTGTTGTCCTCTTATGATTGCGCTTTCTCTTTCTTGGCCTCTTTGTTGGCCCTTGACCAAGTTTTTGGATAATCTTGGTCATGTTGACCTATTTTGGGACTTCGACATACAGTCAAAGAAGGAGCACAACATGGAGGAAGGATCAAGGGATCTCGACCCACTTTTGGGTCCTTTTTGGTTTTTTCAGATTATGTAATGGGAAAGGGATGTTGGCTCATGGGTTTAACCACGCTTAGGCCCACTTTTGTATGTATAAATAGAAGAATAGGCAATTTAAGAAGTGTCGAATATTATATCTAAGTGATATAATATAAGTGCTAATAGACATTGTAAGTTCTTTTGTGCATAACTATAAGAGGCTTGCAGAGCTAAGTGCAAGTCATTGTAAGAAGTTGTGGAAGGATTTGTGCTGTAGCACGAGGAAGAAGGATCTAACGAGCTACGTAGATCTTCTATCCTATGCGAAGAAGGGTTTTTGGTGGCTCTGTGCTGTAATTGATTGAGGACGCTAATAAAGAAGAAGAGTTGGTGGACATAGCCCCAGAGTGGGGGTGAACCACGTAAATCTGTGTGTTATTCTTTGTTCTTTGATTTGATGTGTTTATCCCTTATTTTTCTAAGTGCTTTGATATATTTAGACAGAACTACTTATTCTTTGTGCTCCTTAGATATGTGTGAAAGTTAGATCTGACATGTATAAAGATGCTTAGTGTTGATCTACCAGATCTGGTCTATTGTACTATTTCTAAGTGTTGAAATACCTTATACGTAAGTGAATTTTGTGATGCTCTGTTCTTTTTGCGAAGTATAAGAAGGGTTGAATATCGATGAGTGATCAGTGCTAAGTGATTTGTAAGTGATATAATCACATATCTGTGTCCCATCTAAGGTTGCAGACACCTGAGTCTTGCAACCACCCCTGCCTCTACCTCAGGTGAGACTTCATCTTCTTCGCAGGTGTTGTCGAAAGGGTCGGTAGTTAGGGTTTTGTTGGTGTGATGTTATAGAATTGAACCCCAGGTCTGCCCCTGTGCCAACAAATGGTTCCATTGTCAGGACCTGAAACTATGATTGTTGGGAACTGAGAAGAGGAATCTTTGTGAAAAAAGGTTGACCTGAAAGTCTTGTGCAAAGATCTGTGCCCTAGTGCATAGTATTCTACTTGATTTGTAAAGATCTGTGCTAAGGAAAGAGGCTCGATCTGAAAGAAAGAGGCCCAATCTAAGGAAAAGAGTCAGATCTGAAAGAAAGAAGCTAGATCTAGAAGCTTTGTGCCAAGAAGAAGGTCAGGAGGTCAGATCTGAATAAAATAAGGACATATTTGAAGAAAAGAAGGTCAAATCTAAGGAAAAGAGGTAAGATCTGTAAGCTCTGTAATCTGATAAGGATAAGAATAGTTAAAAGTTCTAGATCTGAAATCTTTGTGCTCTGTAGAAGTAAGATAAGTGTTTTTTTTCCTTTCTAAAGTATGGATCTGGGTGTGTTTGATAGATTTTGTCCTAGCTTGAAAACTAGGGCACTGATAGATGAAAGAAGTTTTGATATGAATAGATCTGATAAGCATAATGATAGATATGTTATACCTATGCATAGAAAGAATGTTTGGACTAATAAATGGATGCAGGACCCTAGAAATAATTTGTTGCAGGTTAACTCATATGATCCTAGTGCGCAGTACAAATGAAGCTGGGGATCATTTAAAAGAAAGAGAGGATTGACCCTCCATTACAGCTGCAGAAAACCAAGACATATGGCTAAGCAATTCCCTAGTAAAAGACCTAGTTGTCTCTGTTGCAAAGATATGGACCATGAAGTATTGGATTGCCCTAGAATGATTTCTAAGCTTGAAAGAATGAATCTAAGTCAAGGAAACCCTAAGACAGATCCATAAATAGTAGAACCCCAGAAGGAATCAGAGAAGGTATTACTACAGATGAAAGACACTTTGAATGATCACCGACATGTTAGGTTATCAGAGATCTTTAAAGAAAAGGAATGCATCAAAGTAGGAATAGGGGACTTAGACATTGACCGTGTTCTAGATGAGTAAAATCAGGTGAATATCATGACAGAAAGAACTTGGGAAGCTATAGGGAGGCCTACTATGATTCCTTCATTAGGAGGAATAGGACTATTCAGAGGAAAACTGGTAAACCTATGTGGAAGGATCACTTAGATATCTATGAATGCCAATGGAACCTTGACTGAAGAAGATTTTGAGATTATTAATTTTATTGAGGACATCGCCCCATTTACCGTGTTACTGGGAAATCCCTAGATTGATAAAGATCAAGCTAGACGAAAGGAAGAAGAAAATTTTTTGGAACAATGGAAACAAGAGTTAAAATATTTCATGACTAGAAGGATCGCACAATTGATTAAGGAAGAGGAGAACAGATCGAAGCTAATTAACACTAGAAACCCATGTGTCAAATATATAAGAACATATGAGGACTCGCAAATGACTGAAGTACCTACCCCGGAGAAAGAAGAGGCGCTACACCTAAATCATAAGAGAGAATTTCAACAACGCGGACTAACTATGTCCAAAGAAAATAAGAATCATAATGGGAAAAGAACCATCAAGACAAAGCTCACTGGAAAGAAGGCTAGAAATATGAGTAATAAGAGGGATAAGATTGAAAAGTTACAGGCATTTTTAGAGGAAACCTCACAGAAAGAAAGTTTGCATAATTGGAGCTTCGTCGGGATATTAGAACAACGACATAAGGCACTTCGTCATGGCGAAGCAATATAGCCGTTGGGACCGATATATCCATTTGACTTCCACCCCGAATGGAAGGAAAATAAATAAAGGTTCATCATCAGACCATTGGACCATGCCATAACAGACAGAACAAGCATTAATGGAAGATTCATACTCGTTCCAAGCAGACCATTGCCGAATTTTTTATTTAGTCCATCGCACCACGCAACGAGAACACTTTTGGAAACTGAGGATTTGTGCCTACATATTATGCTTATTTTGCACAATAATCATCATCATGTTTCCATCTCTGTTATTGTAGTATCTGACTTAATCCCGATCCCGATCTAGTTAACCCTAATCTTGTATGTTGGATGAGCTCAGCGCTGCAGAGAAGGTTGTTGAGTAAGTTCTAATCGATTTAATGACTGAGAGAGCCATATAGGAGTGAGGGTTATCTACAGGTGTGCAAGCTTCATCTACGAGAAACGTGCAAGCATCTCCCATCACTGCTCGAGCCAAACCATCCTGACAGGTCGATGAGAAGCGAACTAAGCATAAGGATGATCTTGTGAACGCTAAATTGATCCCGAGAATCCTACCTATCTACATTCCACCCTTGAGCGACACAATTAATCGAGATAGTGTGCCCAAAGACTAAGAGTACCGTTTAGTCATGGCGTACCTACCCAAAGGGATACGCACAATTTGCACAGATCGGGACAAGATTGCAGCATTGAAGTTTAGTGACTTCAAACTTGGCGATAGGAAGGTCTACAACATGCTTACTCCATACAAGTACCTAATGAATACAAAAGGAAAGAATTTGAAGATCTTCCCTCAGGAATGGACCCATAACCTCGCGCAGTCCACATTGCTAAATGTGATGAAGATCCAATAGCTTCAATAGCACATTGTAGATCTGCAAATTTGTACTGTGCCCAAGACCCCTCAAGATAAAGAGACCTAAGAGAGGCAACTTCCCACAACATAGTTGGTAGATTGAAATCCCTTTCCTTAGAATGAAAGCAGCTGACTTCCAAGAGCACTCAGACATATGAAAAACTCACGGAGAACCCAGAGTTACAAGCACTGAAGTCGCAGCTCCAAGAAGCAAAGCAGCATGCATAAAAGTTACATGCACAACTGAAGGCCTTGTCACTAGTCAAAAGAATGAAGAGGTTCCAAGAGAAATGCACCGCCCAACAACAAAGCCACATGATCCAAAATAAATTGATGGAAGTCTCTCAACGACTTCAACCGGTGCAAGAGAAGGCATGCCAATTGTTCACTAAAGTTGAAATCTGAGGAGCATAGCTTGAACAAGTTGTCATCACCGCAAAACAATGCCTAAAAGGGCCATTCAACAATGCAGTGATCCAGGATTTCACTGTCAAAGAGGCCGTAGCAATGCAACAGATCGAAGAAAATCGAGGTAGATCTGATCAAACCAGAGTGACTTGGGATGAGTCATAGGTGAGTATTGGGGGCATGTTAGCCCTTGACCAAGTTTTGGGATAATCTTGGTCATGTTGACCTATTTTTAGACTTCAAAATCCAGTCGAAGAAGGAGCGCAAGATGGAGCGGGGATCAAGGGATCTCAACCCACTTTTGGGTCCTTTTTTGGTTTTTGGGATTATGTAATGGGAAAGGGATGTCGGCTCATGGGTTTACCCAGGTTTAGGCCCACTTTTGTATGTATAAATAGAAGGATAGGCAATGTAATAAGTGTCGAATATTATATCTAAGTGATAATAGACATTGTAGGTGCTTTTGTGCATAAATGTAAGAGGCTTTCAAAGCTAAGTGCAAGTCATTGTAAGAAGTTGTGGAAGGCTTTGTGTTGTAGTGCAAGGAAGAAGGATCTAGCGAGCTACGCAGATCTTATGTCCTATGTGAAGAATGTTTTTTGGTGGCTCTATGTTGTAATCGATTGAGGACACTAATAAATAAGAAGAGTTGGTGGACGTAGCCCCAAGGTGGGGGTGAACCACGTAAATCTATGTGTTATGCTTTGTGCTTTGATTTGATGTGTTTATCTCTTCTTTTGCTAAGTGATTTGATATATTTAGACATAACTACTTATGCTTTGTGCTCCTTAGATATGTGTGAATGTTAGATCTGACATGTATGAAGATGCTTAGTGCCGATCTACCAGATCTAGTCTATTTAACTATTGCTAAGTGCTAAAATACCTTAGACCTAAGTGAATGTTGTGATGCTCTATGCTTTCTACGAAGTATAATAAGGGTTGAATATAGATGAATGATCGGTGCTAAGTGATTTTTAAGCGATATAATCATAGATCTGTGTCCCACCTAAGGTTACTGACACCTGAGTCTTGCAACCAGCTCTGCCTCTACCTCGGGTGAGACTTCATCTTCTTCATAGGTGTTGCCGAAAGGGTCAGTAGTTAGGGTTTTGTTGGTGCACTATTGTAGCATTGAACCCCAGTTCTTCCCCTATGCAATCACTCTTCAAATTAAGGGTCCAACTCTGGGACCAACTCCAAGGCATGCTTCTTGCCTTCCTGAAAGCTCCCAAATTTATCTTGCCATTTCATGGTAAGGAGTGAGGCCTCTGGGACGAACTATTGGGTCACATCTGTGATACATCCCTTCGGCTTGGATGCGACCAAAGAGTTCCATTTAGAGTCTTTTGTTGAATCAAACTAATGCATTTGCATGTAAACTGTCTGAATGACAGGTCGAAAATCACGCAACTCCTTCTTAGTTACAGATTGCGCCTCAAATAGAGAATTCATCTCATTGTCCACTTGCTAAATTTGATCGAACTTCTGTTGTTGCTCCAACGGATCCATAGTAGTCGTAACTTCCTCATTCAACACCTAGATCCTAGTGCACACATTCTCCAAAGTCTGGTTGTGCCTAGCGATGATGCCCATTCAATCGTTGACTTGTCTGAAAAACTTTGTGCACTTAGTTGTGTGCTTGTGTAGTTCTTCTTGGGCATTGTTACCTTCTAACACTATTTTCTCCATCTGCTCCTACATCTTCCTAGTTTTTTTCTCTAATTCTTGTTGAGTATTCCACAACTCACTTTCAGAGGCTCTACGTGAATGGCGAATTGCGACCATGCTCCTTGCAGTAATTTAATCCGATGATCAAGGTCTCCTACATCACTGGCTTCTTGTAGTTGGGGTGAAACCTTCCTTATTTCTGTCCAGGCTTCAGCAAGCCTTTCCTGAACTCTTTCTAGTTTGTGCTCCACCTAGATCTTTGCATTTTATTCTTGTTTTATGCACACTTGCACAAGGAGTGCTTCCTCTCTTGTGAATAATGCAGACCGTTCAGCCTGTTGGAGCCTCTGCTCCATTTGATTAGTTGAATCTCTAATCATTTTGACTAGGTGCATTGTTGGCCACTATGTAAGGTCAATAGATGAAGGGGTGGAATCCTTGGGTGCTCAGACCTGCAATGGAAGTCCATTGGATGTTGAATGTCCTAAGGGAGTCTCTACCTCCTCCTCTCTAGTGGGTGGACTTGGCACAAGCCTCAACCTCATCCTTTCCAGTGGGTGGACTTGGCGCAAGCCTCAACCTCAATGCAAATGGAAGGAGTGTAAGAACCTCTATTATGGCCAGGAAGAGTTGAAACAACTCTGTGCACTGCTGAGGGTTTTGGAGTACTGGCTCCATATGCTCCTGCGTTGACGTTGTGCTTTACCATGGATTTTTCTTTAGTTCCTTCTGAACCTCTGGTAGTTTTTCCTCTTTATGTCCCTCTGCTTCTGGATTTATGCTTCCCATGGCACCCTCAACCTTGGCCATTGAGGTAGTGTGTTGGGGGCTTTGAACTTGAGGCTTGTCTACCATTTGAGTGTCCTTATGCTACATAAAAGGTACAATCTATTGGTCCTATAATTTAGGGTTCGGAACAATCAGTTGTAGTCTCTACTGTTGGCACAGGGGTAGACCCAAGGTTCACTCCAAGAGTGCACCAACAAGACCAAGCTACTGGCCCTTTCAATAGCACCTGCGAAGCAAATGCAGTCTCACTCAAAGAAGTTATGAGGGGGTTGCAGGACAGAGATGTCTACAACCAGGGGAATATCAAGTGGATCTAGTAGAACAACACCATAATATGTACTTATCACTTATCAAGATAGATATATCCTGCACATTTATAGATATGATCTAACACAACAATGCAAATAACAATACAACAAAAACAGAGATCAAAGCATCAATCACACATCCACAACACAAGGTATACATGGTTCACCCTCTCTCTAGGGATATGTCCATAGAACTGTGCTTATGATTTATTAAGGAAAAGCATATAGTTCTTGTCTATTCTCTTAGCTAGTAGATCTTCTTTCTTCTCTCTCTTTCTCTCCCCTTCCAGCGCACCCATCTACAGGACTTGACCTTCACACACAACTGAAGATCTTACAATACAATCCTCTATCTTAACAGAGCTATAACAATACTCAATGATGAACATAGCATAAATAAAAACCCCACCCAGGTCCTCTCAACCTTTATTTATACATTACAATACCTCACTGACAACCTTAGGTTGAAACCTAAGTGCCAAAACCCTAAATACCAAAACCCTAGGTGTCTAAAACCCTAGGTCAACTTGACCCTCTTTTTCTGGGCTTCGCCAACCTGTCTTTCCTTCCTTTTTGCACGATGCTCCAAAGAATCCAATGGTGTCTTTTCCAACTTTCTGAGTCATCCTTGATCCATCTCCCTTGTTTATCTTTCATCCTCAATCTCCTCATGCAACGTCTTTGTTTTCCGCACTTCACTCCATCTTTTCTGCTCTTTTGCTCACTTTGAACCAGTGACATTCACTGTGTCTACCGCGAAGCTCAATTTTTACCTTTTCTCCCTTGTACTTCTCTTCCTTCCATAACCAAGGGATAACAGGCCCCCAACACTCACCTGTGACTCACCTCGAGAAACTTTGTATCTGGTTCCTCTATTTTTCTTCGACTTGGACTGCGCAGTGCAACCTTTGCTTTCTTCTTTATGCCTCCTTTCCATCCCTGTGCAAACTGTATTTTCTGTGTCGCGTACCCAGTTTCAACTGCACCTGGTACGTAAAACCTTTTCCTCATGTCCTTACTTAGATCTGTGGGGCAGCTAGTTGTCATAGTACAACTTCAGCCGACTCCCATTAACCAATCCTTCTTTCCATTCTCCATGCAACGTCTTCAGCTATGCAGATCCTCCCTCTGTGACATAGGAAATCTCATATGGTCCGAGCCAATGCATTCTGAACATCCCAAGGTGTTTTATAAACTTACTATCATACATAAATACTAAGTCACCTTGCTTGAATGCCTTATTCTTGATGTGCCTGTCATGATAGGCCTTCTCTCTCTCCTTCTAAACTTGTTGATGAAACCTGGAAATGAATCTGTCCTCTTCCAATTAAACCAACTGTGCAAGCCTCTCATGAACAACATCAATATCATCCATGTCTATGAACACAACAATCCTTAAGCTTGGTGCCAAATATTCCATCAGGAAAACAACTTCAAGACCATAAACCAACTTAAAAGGGGTCTACATTGTTAATTTCTTGCAAGTGGTTCTATAGGTCCATAGTACTGCAGGTACTCTTAAATCCCAGTCATCCTTGTTCACACTGCAAATCTTCGTCAATGTTGTTTCCAAGATCTTTTTGAATGCTTCAACTATCCCATTTTCTTATGGATGGTAAGGCATACTCTTATGATGGTGGACTACAAACTCTTCAGTTGGGGCTTCAATTGTCTTATTGATGAAGTGTGTACCTTGATCACTCATGAGGATCTTGGGGCATCCAAATCTGGTTATTATGTCATAAAATATAAAACATGCAGCTGTAGTTTCACTACAGTCCTTGACTTCTCTAGTTTCGGCCCATCTGGTTAAGTATTCGGTTGCAGTAATAATGTACCTCACTCCTGTGCACTTCCCTGGTGGGTTGATAGGTCCCACGAATTCAATGGCCCATTTTTCAAATGCTTGTAGGGTCTTCTGTGGTGCTAATGGAATTTCATCTCTTCGGGATGGATTTCCAACTCTCTGCCATACATCACATGCTCTGGCATATTCTTTAGCATCTCTATGTAAGGTAGGCCACCATAAGCCAGCTCCCAGAACCTTCTGTGCAGTTGCTTTCCCTGCATAGTGTCCTCCTACAATTCCCTCATGAGCTTCTGTGAGGATCAGTGGTAGCTCTATCTCCATAACACACCTTCTTAGTATCTCATTAGGTCCCATTTTGAATAGATGACCAATGATCAACGAAAAGTCTACAGTGCATACCACTAGTTGTTTCTTCTGAGGAATTGTATACTCACTTGGTGCCATTCCTATTGACAGGAACTGGACTGTGTCTGCGAAGTGGTTATCAATCTTTCTAATGGAGAGAAACTGGGCATCTAGTAGTGTGTCCTCTAAGCTGGTGGATTCTTCGCCATGTTCCAACCTCGACGAGTAGTCAGGGCCCTTGTTCATTCTTCCTGGTTTAACTATGATTTCAAAGTCATATTCTTGAAACAGTAGAAGCCATATGCATATTCACCCCCCCAAAACTGGCTTGTTGACTAGGTACTTTAGTGCGGAGTGATCTGTGAACATTTTAAAGTGTCCTCCCAACAAGTAGTGGCGGAATTTTTGCAGTGCATACACCATGGCTAAACTTTCTCTCTCTGTAGTGGTGTAGTTAAACTCAGTTGTAGAGAGCTTCCTGCTAGCAAATGCTAATGGGTGGTCAATGTCCCCTTCTCCAGGTTGTGCCAGTATTGCTCCTAATGCAATAGAAGACGCATCGAAATGTACATGAAACTCCTTGTTCCAATTTGGTAAAACCAGAATGGGCGTAGTGACCATCTTTTGTTTCAGTGTGTCAAAGCTCTATTGGCATTCATCTGTCTAGCCAAACTGACAATCCTTCTTCAACAACTTCTCCATCGGTGCTATGATTTGGGCATATCCTTTAATAAATTTCCGGTAATAGCTAGTATGTCCTAGCACAGTACGTAGTTGTTTGACTAAAGTAGGTGGTGGCAAATCAACTATAATTGCAATCTTTGATGGATCAACCAACAATCCTTTCTTGCATACAATATGGCCTAATAGTACTCCAAATTGTGAGAAGAAGATGGATTTATTTAGATTTAAAGAAATTTGACACTACCTGCATTTATCCAACATTAGCCTTAGACATTCAATATGTTTTTTCAACAAACTAAACACAGTCTAGTCATCAAAATATGCTTCTAAGAACTTATGCAGAAATTCTTTGAACGCTTCGACCACCACCCTGGCAAAGATGGCTGGGGCATTCTTCAGGCCAAATGGCATTACTATATATTGGTAGGATCCCCATTTGGTGGAAAACATTGTCTTGTGGTAGTCTTCCTTGGCAATCTAGATCTGATGGTATCCTGAAAAACCATCTGTAAAAGAATATACCTTATGGCCTCCTATGTTGTCTAATACTTCATTAGTGAATGGTGTAGAGAAGGGGTCATGTAGACAGGCATCATTCATCTTCCTGAGTTCCACACATATCCTGATCTCACCTTGGGTCTTCTTTTCTTGTACTACCATAGGGCTGATCCACTCCGATTCTTTGACGGTTTCAATAATCCTTGCTTCCAGCATTCTGTCGAGCTCAATATTTACTTTTTCCTTCTATTTCGATTCAACCTATAGGGTTTTTTCATCACTGGCTTCGCATATGGTTTCAAAGGTATTCTCATTTCTCCCATAGGTCCTTTGATTCCCTTCATATTAGTGAACTTGGTTAGGAACAAGTCCTAATATTCGTGCAACAACTCTGTAATCTTGCCAATGGTACTAGCATCCCAGTAATCTCCAACATTGGCAAGCTTCGATGTCTCCTCTATTCCAATGTTGACCTTTTTTATCTCGATTGGCTGAACAATAAATGGTAGCTCCACTCTTGGTCCTTCCACATTTCTTTGGCCTTATTTCTTAGTGATGTTTACCTTTTTGGGATCATCATCATCATCGGCATTGATGTTGTAACATCCTTGCAATTTATGGAATGGCACAGTCCATTCGTCCTCTTCTTGTTCCATAGAGAGGCTAGACGCCTCTTCAAATACCCTCTTTTTCACAATCTATAATGCTTGGTATACTAAAGAAAATTCACTTTCAAACAAAAAGGTGGTTACAAAATTTTGAATCATACCTTCCCAATCTGCAGTGATGAGGCGCATCTCCGCTTGAAGGTACCAGTTGATAGGAATCTTGTCCAGTTTGTTAATGAATTGGTGCGCCTATTTTTCTCGATGGATGTCACTCTAGGCCTCTTCGTAGCTTCACACATGGTCCTTTGGGCAACCTTGACCTGTGTACCTCACTTCGCAGCTTACTGCTTATGCTGAGAACCGCGTTGTCATCAAAGTTTTACATTGTGTCTAGTCTATGATGTTTCTTTTGTGCGTCCCCCGCCATCTTGTTGGTGTGGCTTTCATGGCCTCATCCATTTCCAATAGCCTTTGTTGTGCTGGTATACTTGTCTCAAACTCTGATAAGAAGTTTTCTAAAGGGTTCAACCCATCGAATGTGGGTAAGTTACTCATTGTTGTGTTGATCCAGTGAACCCCTCTAGTTAGTCTAGCACATCTTCTGGTAGAAACTTCATACATCTAGTTTTGCCAATTCTCCAGCACTTCTTCTGAGTCTCATGAACATGTCTTGTCGCTTTTCCAGCTCAGATTCCCATCAGCTATAGGATTGATATAATCCTGTTGTTTGGATGTTAGTTGGTAGTTGTTTTCTAGTTCATATGCGTGGTATTCTTCTCTGACAGGATCTGTGTATCTAGGACCCTCATCTAGATCTAAAGGTGCAATGACCCTAAGGCCATCTCTTTAAAATGTCTTGCACCTCTTCTTTAGATCGACAACGATGGAATTATTGAAGGCCGAATCGATTCCTAACAATGCAGGGTAAGGGAAGCTTGCATCAACAATTTTAATTACCTCAAAATCTGCAAAGGTTCTAACTCCGTTGATGTCCATAGGGACATGTTCCAACCGTCCAAATGGGTTGACATATTGTTGATTATCCATGAGAAGTCTGATAGGGGAATATATCAGCTTCATTTTTCCCATTAGTGCCTAGGTTTTCTTTGTCATTACATTGACCTCCGAACCTAAGTCGAGGACCACATAGTCTATATCATATTCTCCTATCTGAGCATTCAGGTGTAATTATTTATTTTTTCTTCTCTTCTTACCAATCTATTGTACTGCCCTATTTAGTAAGTGGTCTTTCTTTCCTAGTTGATATTGTTTAACTAGCATTTTTAGTTCTTGTATAGCTTTCCAATCTTTAATCAATTCTATAAACACATATAAGAAACTGACAAGTTTACTTACCTCTTTTCCCTCTCTGGGAAAAGCAGACTGATCAAATGCATGAGGCATTCCATATTCCCTTATTTCTAGTTTTGTTTTTGAAGAAGACCCTTTATTTTCTTTGAATTCTTGCCTGGCCTCTTCAAATATTTGCCTTTCTTTCTTTGCATCAAAAGCTTGAGTCCTCTCCGTAGCTTCCCTGATACCTGAGTTTTCTACGATCTTTCCCTGGGTCATTCTATCCTCTCCTATAGCAATGCCTCCTTGAGTAATAACAATGAATCTAGGGTCTACTTCACGAGGATCAACATATATCAGTTGTACTTGTGGGTTCTGCTAAGGTCCTCATCTTTCCTGAAGCTTTGCTAGCAGTACAAGGCATTCCTCAATGACATGATTGAAAGAGTTGCAATAACTACAAGTGGTACAAGGGTTCTGACAGTCCCTTGCTAGATGTTCTGGCTACGTGCAGTTATAACAGATTATTTTTCCTTGGCCTCAGCCCATACCTCCTTCTTGTCCTCATCCTTTTAATCCACCGCAGGGATTGAAATTTCCTCTTCCCGAGGAGTTATATTGTGCATTGTTTCCTTCTTGATTTACTTCACCTTGGATCTTATACATGTCTCTTGATATTTCATGCATCAGGTCAAAATCACTACAATCTCTATCATCGTTCCCTATGGATTTACAAAATGTACAGTATAATTTTGTGGGTGTCTAAACATACTTTTGCATATAGTAGCACTCACCAGGGTGATGTCGGGTTCTGCATACTTTGCACTAGGGCATATTAACTTGCTTGAAGGGGCTCGGTGCTCCTGAGGCCAAATATTCATGAAACAGGGGGCAGTGCTCTTTATCATGACCTTCATATTTGCATCTTACACACCATATATCTTCTCTTTTGTTCTTCCCCTTGTCCTTCTTCATGTCCTCAACCTCTAGAGATAAACTAGTCAGCTGGCTCAAGATCTGGCTCTTACCTGAATTGGATTCTCCCATAGGTGTTGATTCAAGATTCATGGTGATCTCCAAAGCTTCTGCCTATGAAGCAATCCTCTGTTGCATTAGGGGAACTCTGATATGTCGTAAAAGATCAACGATGAACCATTTTTTGTTCTGCTCATCTGGGATCTTAAAATTCAATCGGCCTGTTAGGGTCTTGAATCTCTGATCGAACTCCCAAACAGGTTTGACTACCTTTTGTTTGATCTCCTTCATCTCAGTAATACATGGTGACTCTGACTTGGGTTTTTTAAACTATGCAACTAGCACATTCTTGATCTCACTTAGTGGCTTAGGCTGCGTAATTCCTTGGACAAGCTTCATGTACCAGCTCAATGTGCGATCCCTCAATGTAGTGATAAACTGGTTTCTTTTAACAACTTCATCAGTGATGTTTTTAATTTTCCATATGGCCTAGCACAAGAACCAGTGTTGATTAGCATCTTCAGATCCATCTCCTCTAAACATAGGGAGCCTCATCTCATCTCCCATGAAGTTGCCTAGGTTTCTTGTTTGAGTAGATGTTGAACTGCTAGTAATAATACTCTGCAGACTTTGGTGATTCAGAATAATCAATTGATTTAGCGTTTCTGAAACAACAGGAGGATTGATATTACTTACTTCAGTATCTTGTGCAGTTCCTGAGGTTTCTGGCTCGTTTCAACAAATTTCTTCAACTGCTTCTTCCTCTGCTCTAGGGGTTTCTGAGTGCTCTTCGTCTGTCAGATCTGCCTCTTCTCCATTGTAGAAACTTTCTTCCCCGTAGTTTTTCTTAAACAGGTTCTCAAGGTGAACCCCTATAAATACTCTTCCACTGTGCATATGTCTAGCTTTTGTGTCACTGTCGCTATCTAAATTTCTGAACATTAGCCTTTCAGATCCGGCCAGTCTACTATATCTTTAGTATGTGGTTTTCATGCAAGATCATCTTGATTCTTAACTTCAGAAAATGAAAAAATATCCCTCAGGGTTCCTTGAAAAAGTATCTCTCGGCATGGCTATATGATTATGTTCTATCAACAACAAATTCGGTGATACACCCTTCAATGGTACTATCAAACCAATGATTTTCAGCTCAGGATATAGCGTTATCAACTCTCTTGATCTTCTGGATCAACGTCGATGTCCAAACCATAGGAGGTCTAGATTTGATCTCGAACTGTGTGTCAGCTAACCTAGCCAACCACTCGTGTAGCTCTTGATGGATTCCTCTAAAGAAGATCTCGTGAATGTTAGTGAATATGTATCTTTGTAGCCAATACTCAGTACTCAGCTTAGGGTTCTTGTTCTGGGCTTCATCGAAGTCCCTCTCTTGATCTTTGATCCACTTTTGAATCTTTGTCTTCGATGGGAACCACCTTGACATTCCCTCATGAAGATTCCTGTCCCAGCAATAGAACCATTTGTTGGCATAGGGGCAAACCCGAGGTTCACTCCAAGAGCGCACCAACAAGCCCAAGCTACTGGATCTTTCGACAGCACCTGCGAAGCAAATGTAGTCTCACTCGAAGCAACTATGAGGGGGTTGAAGGATAGAGATGTCTACAACTAGGCGAATATCAAGTGGATGTAATAGAACAACACCACAATATGCACTTATCACTTATCAAGCTAGATCTATCTTGCACAGTTATAGATCTGATCTAACACAACAATGCAAATAAAAATACAACAACAATAGAGATCAAAGCATCAATCACACATCCACAACACAAGGTACATGTGGTTCACCCTCTCTCTATGGCTATGTCCACAAAACTGTGCTTATGATTTATTAAGGAAAATCATACAGTTCTTTTCTGCGCTCTTAGCTAGCAGATATTATTTCTTATCTATCTTTCTCTCCCCTTCCTGTGCACCCAACTGCAGGACTTGACCTTCGTACACAGCTGAAGATATTACAATACAATCCCCTCTCTTAATGAGCTATAACAATACTGAATGATGAACATAGCATGAATAACAACCCCACCCAGGTCCTTTCAACCTTTATTTATACATTACAATACCTCACCGACAGCCTTAGGATGAAACCTAAGTGCCAAAACCCTAAATACCAAAACTCTAGGTGTCTAAAACCCTAGGTCAATTTGACCCTCTTTTTCCAGGCTTCACCAGCCTGTCTCTCCTTCCTTCTCACGCGGTGCTCCAAAGCATCCAACAGTGTATTTTCCCACTTTTTGAGTCGTCCTCGATCCATCTCCCTTGCTGATCTGTCATCCTCGATATCCTCATCCAATGACTTGCTTTTCCTTACTTCGCTCCATCTTTTCTGCTCTTTTGCTCACTTTGACCCAGTGACAGTCACTATGTCTCCCGCGAAGCTCACTTTTTTCCTTTTCTCCCTTGTACTTCGCTTCCTTCCATAACCAAGGGCCAACATTTTCTCAGGTACTTCTAGATTTGTACCAGGAAGTTATGGTCTCTGCTCGGGTAACTTTGGGCTTGTTTCTGGGAGTTTTGGCCTCTACTTGGGTAGTTCTGGGGGATCAAGCTGCATGAGCTCTAGATCAGTGGTCTGGGGTGGAATGTTAGTTTTTGGGTTGGTGACAAGGGTTTTGGTGGTGATGGAGGGTGCTCGGTGATGATGGTGGATGGTGGTGTGTCAGGCTAAGGGTCATCCTGAATATGTATGATGGGGGTTTCTTGAACCATTGAGAGGGTGTAGAGGATAGTGGCTGAGATGGGTTGGGGGTTTAGAACCTTTCTCGATGAGATCCATGACATGAGCTTCTAAGCCACTGGATTTGTAATAAATGCAGTGATAAGGATTTTGTTTACATCCTTACCTCTCAACAGGGCTTTCTATGGCAGTTGTGGGAACACTGACACTGTCATGTTCTTGCACTCTAATGATTGAGTCCCATCCTTTTCTTCAAAGTATATCTGTGATAGATCTTATTTCTTCTGAGCCTCTGAGCCTGAGCTCGATCCTACCCCTTCTTCTTTACCTTTCTTTTTCATCATCTCGGAGGGAAAAACATAGTGTATCCCTGACTTGCATGGGTTGCGTTTAACTTCAGGCCACGACATCACCTCCTTGTCGAAGGCCTTCTCATCCAAGTAGAATGGAAACATTTGTGAGTGGAAGTCCTACATGATGGAAAACCTCGACCACACAAAATTATGGTTTCGGTTCATGTTGAAGGCTATGTTCCTCGTATTGCAGTTGAGGAGCTTCTGTGGAATGCACAACCTCTATGTTGTGTCAATAAGCCCGTTGTACCACTTGGAGAATGTTGTGTTGTTGAAGGATATGTTCTCCGAGTCCACCCTTGAATGCCAGGGCTCAAACATATTTTCTAGGTGCCCCTTATCTTCTAGCACCAACTATCTTCCAGTGGGTGGCATCCACTTGAGCATTAAAAAGGCAAGAAATAAGTTTCCATATGTGAAGGTACCACCTTTCTCCTAGGATTCCTCGCAAGCCACGAATAGTTCCTCCAATAGGTAACTACACCAGTTGAATACAGTTCCACTGGAAAAAATTCCCACTGATAATGCATCTAGTGTGCATTCTCCCTTGTAGTAATACCTCATGACTTTGCTAGCTATGATGTAGAAGCCAATATTGACCATCTCTGGTAGTATGGGGTCAATCTTGGCTATGCGTCGCCCCCTCTGCATGTGAAACCTTTCGTATAGGTTGGGCTCCCCTTTATTTTTTTCATTCTTGATGGGAGCTTGGAATCCTTTGGACATGTCCTCACCCTTGAGCGATAGTCCTGGAAGATAGTGGATGTCTTCGGTGTGGATTGGATATCGCCTATCCAACCAAATACTTTTGTCATGCACCCTGTTGATGAGGAACTTGGTGCACCTCGCAACTTCGCCAGTGGTACCGAACACTGGTAGGTCCATGAGGTTCATGATGGTTGAGTTAAACAAGTTAATGAATTCAGGCTTTGGCACAAACTACATGCCTCCCAACTTGTCTAGAGCGATACTCCAGAAAACATCTATGTTCATCTGGGGGAACAAGACTTGATCTGTTAAGTTGATATCGAGGAGCTTGACCTGCTCCACCTTCCCCTTGAGATCACCCATGACCTCAACTCAGGGGTCTTTGGGCTCATCTGGTACTGCATCTTTGGACATGATGCCTAGGCTTCCTGTAGCTCTTGGTATTGTGATTTTTGGATTATTAGCAAATTCCGCAGCAAAACAAGGATTGGGGTCACAACTACGGATCTCAGGATTACACAGGCTTTCTCACTCTGTAGAATTCGTAAATCTCTAAATGCGTTCTACAGTGGGTTTTCATAGCCTTATACTCAAGATGATATGGCAAGTTCAATAATAATTGTTTTTCATCATTACCCTATAGACGCAACTTGGATCTGAGTTTTTCGACGGGACTAGTTAACGGGGTAAATCCTATTGGGAAATTCAGGCATTTACTGTGAAAGTTGGATAGAGACGTGGCCAATTTTAGAACTTAATTTTTGACAAATGAGAATCCCATCGTGAATATCAATGGCATATTTGCATATCACGGCTTTATGGATTAACCAAATTCAGACAGGATACCGCAATAGTAATAAAGGTTGTGACTGGACTGGGTTCGTGTGGCACATGGACTCAGATTGTGTTCGGATTCTCTCTCCCTCCAAACACAAAGGGGTCCCCGTCATATTAATGACTGTCATTAATAGGTTCTTGATGCTTCTGATCCTATGCTACTGAGTAAGAAGTTCTTCATCAAACAACACTTAGACAAAAAAAGAAATGAACTACATGTCATGACGCAACACTACACACGTCAAATTTATTAACTGAATTTATCAAAATTGTAGATAAACTCAAATCTGACTACTACACATGCTCCTTCAAACTAGATAAAAAGTCCTTTTTCTCAGTTATTAGACATATAGGGTTTCATACGAGTTCCATTCACCCATCCTAGCCACAACATACCATCCATTTGCGCAAGTCTGACTGCTCTAGAATGTTAGATCTCCACAACTATAAATGGTCCCAACCAATGCATGCACAAATTGCCTGGATACTTCTGGTACGCTCTGTCATAGAGTAGAACCTTGTTTCCTTGCGCAAATACTTTAGTCTTAATGTGTCTTTCATGCCAATATTTTTGCCTTTCTTTCTCAACTGACTGATGGAAGTCTGCTAAAAACCTGGTCTCTTCAAGTTCTTGTAACTCCATGAGTCTCTGCGCAATTGATTCTTCCTCCGACATGTGTGTGATTTGTGCAATGTACAAACTTGGAGTAATGGATTATGTAGGCACCACAACCTCTTTCCCTTAAACTAGCTAAAATGGAGTGTACTTGTGGAGTTTCTTTGGGGTTGTCCTATAAGCCCATAGTACTGCTGGAACTCTGTCATCCCAATATTCCCTGTTTGCGTAACAAACCTTTGTTAACCCTCTCTCCAGAATATTGTTAAACGCCTCTACTGTTCCATTGGCTTGCGGGTGGTAGGGTATACTTTCATGATGTTGGATAAAGAATGTTTATATAAGCTTTTCTATGATAATACTGATAAAATGAGCTCCTTTATCACTGGTCAGAATCCTAGGACATCCAAATCAAGTGATAATATTTTCAAAAATGAACCTAGCAGCGGTGTCAGTCAAACAATCCTAAACAACTGATGCCTCAACCCAATGTGTAAGGTATTTAGTTTCAGTAATAATGTACCTATCCTTTGAATGCTTAGTTGTGGGGTTGATCGGTCGAATGAAGTCAACCGTCCACTTCTCAAATGATTGTAAAGCTCGAATTGGTTAAAGTGGCAATTCGTCTCATCATGATGGATTACCCACTCTTTGACAAACATCATATGTTCTAGCATATGTCTTTTCATCCTTGAAGACCGTGTCCTACCATAGTCCTACTTGGATGACTTTCTACGCAGTGGCCTTTCCTCCCACATGACCTCCTGCAACTCCATTGTGGCACTCCCACAGAATATCCTATCTTTCATGGTCCAATACACATCTCCTGAGGATACTATATAGTCCCAATTTATAGAATTGCCCTGCAATGAACTGATAGTTTGCTACTCTAACCACCATATGGTGTTTATGGGTTGTGGAATATGTTTCTAGGAAGACTCCTGTACTTAATAAGACTGCTATGTTTTCTAGGTACTCTGGTATAGCCTCAACCGAGAACAAGTCTGCATCTGGGAGCTGATCATCAACAGCTCCACCACTTTCCCCTAACTCTAATCTAGACAAGTGATCAGGCCCTACATTACATATTCCATGCTTAATGATCACTTCAAAAGAAAATTCCTGAAACAGAAGAAACCATCTACAAATTAGCCCTTCCAACACAGGTTTGTTAACTAGATATTTTAACGCAGAATGATCTGTAAAGAACTTAAAATAAGAACCTTACAAATAATGTCTAAATTTCTACAAAGCATAAATCATAGCTAAACCCTCCCTTTCTGTCGTTGTATAGTTTCACTCAGCCCGTGACAACTTAATTCTCCCAAAATATATAGGATGATCCATGGATCCATCTCCTGGTTGCACTAAGATAGCTCCCAAGGCAATACCTGAAGAATCTACATGGACGTGAGATTCATTTTCCCAATTTGGAAATATCAAAATAGGTGATGTGTTGAGCTTCTCCTTTAGTGTCTCGAACGCTTTATCACATTCTGGGGTCCATTGGAACACTTCGACATTCTTTAGTAGATTTTCTAGCGGTGCAGTAATATTTTCATATCTTCTGATGAACCTGCGATCGTACCCTGTGTGCCCCAGCATGGAGCACAATTGTTTAGCGCTCGTAGGTAGCAGCATGTTCACAATAACCACAAATTTGGCTGGTTCTACCAATACTCCCTCTCAGCATACTATGTGGCCCAACAAATTTCCATGTTGTACACATAAGATACACTTTTTGAGGTTCAACGATATATACAATTCCCTACATCTGTCAAACATCAGACGTAGTATCACTACATGTTATTTGAGCAAATTGTATACCGTCCAATCATCCATATAAAATTATATAAAATTGTGAATAAACTCTCGGAAAGATGCTATTACAATCCTGGAGAAAACTGCAAGGGCGTTCTTTAGGCCGAATGGCATTACATTGTATGAAAATGATCCCCATTATGTTATGAATGTGGTCTTATTTTTTTTCTCTTCAACAATCCTTACTTGGTGATACCCCAAAAATCCATCTGTAAATGAGTAAGACTCTTTCCCCACAACCTGTTCTAGCACCTCATCAGTAAAAGGTGTTGGAAAAGGGTCATTCACACAGGAAGAGTTAAGGATTCTATAGTCTACACAGACCCTAATATCCTTTGTACCTTTCTTGCTCTGGATGACTATTGAGCTGACCCATTCTTCTTCTTCTACTACAAAAATAAGTCCAGCTTCCAGCATCTTGTCTATTTCCCTCTTAAACTTCTCTTTGACTCTAGGGTAAAGGCAATATGTTCTATGCCTCACAAGATTTGATCCTAGTTTTAGTTCAATTTTCATCTCTCCCATAACTCTTTTAATCCCTTTTAACTTTGAAAATGTCTTTGGGAACAAATCCTCATATTCCCGCAACAAGCTCTATATTTCTTGACTACTTTTCTCATCCCAATAATCTCTCACCATAGATATTTTAGGTTTATATGTAGTCCCTATATTGACTTTGCGCAACTTCAATGGGTGATTATAAGAAATATCAGTCTGATTGGGTATGATGTTATGGATTTCTATGCTCCCTTCTTTTTCTTTAATGGCTAAATTTCTTAATTATTATAAATCATTTGGGACTTCTGAATCCCTCTCAATATTATAGCATTCTATAGGTATCTTGTCGAAGTTTAGGTGAACATTAGTCTAAAGTTCTCCGGTATGCTTTACACATACTACTAGGTCTGGTTTCTATTTACTATTGTCTGTAAAAAGGAATTCTTTATTCTTTGCAGGACTAGTTCAAGCTCAGGGTACTTACTTGTAAATGAGAAGTCCTTGCAAAAGTGATCTGCTAATGCATTCTAGTCACTGGTCTATCTTCTGGTTTCTTCATGCATGAACCAAGCTTTCAGGATTGGACCTAGTGAGTGGGGAAATACCTGAATTTAGAAGTGAGATGGTATTTCTACAACTTGCCACTGTGTCATGCATTGTTCAATATGTGCTTTAGGATCAGACTCTTCATTGAATAGTTGTGCAACTTGGAAATCCATCTGCATATCTGAATCCAGCTACTCCTTATCCTGAAATATATAATTGATATCTTTCTTTACATCATCCCAATTTTTGAGTAAGGCTTTGTGATTGGTACACCATATGACAGGGGTTTCCTAGACGGATAAATCCAGTATTGAGATCCTTTGATCCTCCACTACCTTTTCTTCCATGCTGAGAAGAAAAATGTCAAGTGGTGAGGTACCATCATATAATGGGTTTTCTTTGACCTCGGTTCCAATGCATCTAGTTTCCCTGACAGTTGCACATCTTCTTGAGAATCTCTCATATGAGCCTTGTTTCCAACTGTCAAATGTTAGTTCTGAATCTTTGTCCATTGATTGTATACTCCTCCAACTTACTGATCCATCAACTATAGGATTTATGTAATGTTCTCTTGTTCCTTATGTTACAATGTACAACTGATCCAATTATTCTCCTTCCATATTGTTATTTGTTGCCTCCATATATCTAGGTCCTACATACGGATCCAAGGGTTGAACTACTTTTATTCCATCTGCCTCAAATGCCATGGTATCTTTCATTAGGTCAATCACTGCATAGTTTTCATAGGCCCAATCAATACCAAGTAGGGTAGGATAAGGGTTCGTATCCCCCATAATTTCAATCACCTCAAAATCAGCTACAGTCTTCACTCCTGCAACATCTATTTCCACATTCTCCAATCTTCATATTGGTAAAATACAATATTGGTTGGCCATCCTTAGCTGGATTGGGGAATATGTGAACTGGGATTTTTTCAAGGCTTCTCAATTATTTTTAGACAGTATGTTAACATCAGATCCTAGATCTAACATAACATCATTAATCTCAAATTCATCTAGTTGGGCTACTAGTCTAAACTCTTTTCCAGTGCATACTTTCCTTCTTTGCACTCTCTGAGTATTGTTCTTAGGAAGTTTAGCCCTTATTATTTCTTTTGTGGGTTCTTAATTCTCTAAAACTAGGTATAACACATTTCACAACTTTTTTGTTAATTGGTCATTCCCAAGAATATCAGAAAATAACTGAAACCAAAGGTCGAATACATTTTGTGGTTGCGCAAGTTGTCTCGTTGTAACTCTAGGGTTTCTGGGTGTAGGGGGTGAAGCAGGGACTTGTGCAATCTTAGGGTAAATAATAGGCTATGGGGGTTTCTCTTTCATCTCAGGGCTAGGGATATTCTAAAATAGTTCTATGCATCTTTAAAGAACAACTTATGTTTAAGAGGATCATACCTATCTTCTTTAGGTGTTGCTTTCTGGATCTGAGGTAAATTATCAGCATCAGCTCCAGTCTTTGCACCTCCTCAAGTGACAATATTAAGGTTGGGCAGTTGTCCTCTAATTAATCTCTTGATTTATGAATTGATGAGGTTATTTCCTCGTTGGCATGCTTGATCTTCCCATTTTTCAATTAGTTATGGGCATTCCTCAGTTGCATTCCCATTGGTTCTGCAGTCAGAGCACCATGGCCACCTCGAATGAGAATAATATCTAGCCATATGGCCTTTCTCATCACAGTTGTAACATTTGCTTGGTCCTATTCCCCTAGTTGTTCTTCCTCTAAAGTCTCCTTTGACTCCATCTCCTCGACCTATTCCCAGTCCCTGAGGGGTTTCATTCACCCTGAATGTTGTTCAATCCAACATGTCCAAAAGTGCATCCAACGCTATACACTGATTGGTAGTATGTGTGGTAGATGCACAAAAATCATAGTGTACAGTATTTTTTACTGTTGAATACTTCTGAATAATGGGGCACTGTCTCAGGCCATGCCCATGGATTCGAAAAATCTTGCAATACTCGACTGTTGGCGTTGCTTGGCTACCCGGGAAAGCATGATATGGGGTGGGGTTATGGAATGGCAAATTCACAGATACTTGCGCAACTCATCCCATGGGTCCTGGTGAGGGTCCCATTAGATTCTGAGGAGGTCCCATCCCCCTTATTCATGGACATTCATTCACCATATGTCCTTTTGTGTAACATTTGATACACCAAAATTGTTGTCATCCTAGTCTAGGTATCGTCAATTATTGAATATTCTCTGTAAGCGTTGATATTTTCCCTTGTAGTTGCACAAAATTTGCATCTGTTGGGGGTTTGTTCACCCTAAGGATCCCTGGATATACTGCCATGGCTTCAATAATCATTGATTTTTCCAAGGCATTTGTCAAAGTGGCTATCTGTTGTTGTGTTAACGGAATATTTTTCAGAGGTAGAAATCCCTAAATATACCATTCTCTTTGATGTTCCTCATGGATTGGATGCGCTAACCTCCCTATAGCATCTTTAAACTTCTGGATATATTCCCAAACGGATTCACCTTCCCTTTGATGAATCTCATGCAACTCAGACAAGTCTTGTTGTTATGACTGAGTTAGCTTAAACTTTGCTATGAACCTTGTCCGTACCTGGTCAAGTGTGAATGCTTGAACTTGCATTCCTAGAACTCATGGATCAATAACCTTCATGTACCATTTGAGAGCACAACCTCTCAAGGTAGTCTGAAACTCAACCAATTTATTCGAATCCGAAGTCCCTCTGGACCTCCAGATTGCTTCAAATAAAAACCAATGCTGCTCAAAATCTTTGTCTCCTATACCCTATAATTATGGGTATCGAGCAATCGAACCTCCTTCATGGCCAACCATTCTTGATCTTGTTGCTCCTATCAAAATAAAACCTAACATTCCTAGTTGCGACCTACCAGGGGATCCCGATATCCTCCCTATACTCACACTTCCCAGTTGTGACTGACTAACTAATTGTACTGGAATAGAATTAGCATAATAAGGTAGTATTGAATTTACCACTTGTATAGAAGAGACTTGGGGTATGGGTGATTTGGGGCTGGCACAACTAGCTTCAGGGCAGGTTTCTTTGATCTGGGAGGTCTCGTTCTCTTCCTCTGGAGCGGTCTCTTCAACCGGATTCCCGATATTTCCTAGCATCGGGGATGAATCTTCTCTTTCCTCTTCAAGATCCATGTCAGCCTCCTTCTCCCTTACTTCTACACCTTCTCCTTCTTTTCCACCCTCTTGGGGACTTCTTTCTCTCTGCACTTCTCTCTTGTTAGAGAAATATTTTCCTCACCCTTTGCAATCTTCTAGAGAGGGCCTTATTCCATTTCCCTATGTAGACTTATCTTCCTTGTTGATAAAATCCAGAAACAAAAACAAAAAAAATTCCACTTGTACACATCTTGCACACTATACATCAAGGATATACGTAGGTTGCTCCACTACAGCCCGTGTACATCAGGATTTGTGCTAGAAAATGAAAATTAAATGTTTGGTTTCCATGTCACGACAGGAGATCTCTGATCCTTGGCCTTCCATATACTAGAAATGTTCTAACTCGGCCCTTCAGTTCCATTTTGAAGGTTATAAATGCACCAATTCTGAGTTATGGAAAAGAAGAAAGAATTCAACTTTGAGAGAAAAGTTACTCTAGATAAATTATTTACTTCATATTGAGTCTGCATCCCTTTGTCCTTTAAGTCTAAACACAATGTTCATCCCCCAATCTCTTCCCTTATTGATGGAGAACCTCATTGTCTCCCTTCTATGAGATTGCCTTTGGTGGAGGATTGAAGTGGTGGAGGCCCAGTTGGAAGGAACTTAATTTCTTGGTTTCGAACCGTGTCGACACGGAAATCTGTAATATTTTCATTTCTGCTGATCATTATTAATATAAATACTCCTTTCCCATCCAATTGATATCTTGCAAATACATGAGTTATTATCCATGGGCATATTTTTTATGTATATTTATGGATTATGCTATCTAATGTGATAACCTTTTATACTATCACCATATGCTTGTTTTGCTTGTTTTTTGAGTACTTGTTGCAGGTATATAACTTTGGGTCAAAGTTCTCAATGGTGGATATCATCGAAGATCTGATGAGGTAGGCCTCTTTCTTATCTCCCTTGCACATTGGTTTATATAGCATGTTGTTGGGATAGAGTTGATTTCTGCAGTCATTTCCGTCTGTTGTGGTACACCCTATCCATAGAGAGAGTTTCCTCGTAAAAGAATTGGCGACCCTGATTCCTCCACATGTCTCATGCTCTTGTTCAAAGGAAGTCTATCAACCCGTGTCGGCCACTCCTCAGAACTCTTGATTTTTCATGTCGGCCATACCCTCAGTTTATCTCAGAATCACATGATACTATAGTCCTATCATGCACCCTGGCCCTACTTTCATCATTGGTAGGTAACCTTGAACCCAACAGTCGAAATTTCATCATTGGTCATTGACTGGGTGGTTTCCCTTGTGTTCGATGAAAAGAAATCTATTCACACATTGGGATTCATGCAATTTCTTGGATGTCATTAGCCTTATTGGTGGTTTCCTCTCCTTTTTCAGCAGTTCTCATCATTGGCTGCTATTCAAAGGGTATTTTTTGTGTACCGCTTGCACTTGGCACACGTGAAAGATGCACAGGCTCGTTGGTTTGTGAACATGTTCTTTGTCCGATTTCCACCAAATCATGAAGCTCCTGCTTTGTACCTTGTGCTCACTGATGAGAGATGCCTTAATTCTCTCCTTTCAGCAGGTCTCTTTCCATCGAATTCATCCCATTTATTCTAGAAACAAGACCTAGAGTCTTTTCAGTACCTTGAGGCTTGCAGTCATCAGTGGTAGGCTCTCTTGCCATTGATAGTTGGGAATACATCAATGTCTCTTGATCGATGGATTCTTCAAGTGTTTTAAATTGATTCCTTTATTCACACTTGTAAGAATGTACTCGGTGACTTGATACCCACTTTCATTATCCGTAGGTTGTCTTGCATTTGTTAATGGTATACATCAATGACTGGTAATCAAACAATGTCTCATTGTGTTTGACCTCAACTCCTTTATTCACATGATGTACTTTCACCTTTGCCAGATTGTGTAGAGGACTCGAAGACATCACTATGTGGTTGGAGCTTTCTTGAGTTGTTGCTTCCTTTTAATTGGACCAGTACCTATATTTTAGTGATAATGGGAGATTAGATTGTACTAAATGGTAGACAGATATCTTTAGATTGGTATTGAGACTGGTTCTACTGGGCCTTGTTTGTGACTATGACAACGATTGGCATATAACTGCATTTGTATTGTACTATTCATGGCAATGAACACTTGTTTGGTATATTTTCACATGGATTTGTAGTGTAATTTTTGGCAACCATGTATGCAAAGTCAGTGCTGAATGTAGTAAGCAATTGATTTCATCCATATGGTTCCCTACCACTCCACTTATGGGTTATTTATAATGTATTTAAGCCATCTCAGATACTCCTCTGACCTCACAAATTATGGGGCATATGTTAGAGAAATATTTGCCTCACCCTATGCAATCTTGCAGAGAGGGCCTTATTCCATTTCCCTATGTAGACTTATCTTCCCTGTTGATAAAATCCAGAGAACAAAAAAAAAAAAAATCCACTTGGATGCATCTTGCACACTATACAACAAGTGTATACGTAGGCTGCTCCACTATAGCCTACGTACATCGAGATTTGTGCCAAAAAATGAAAATTAAATGTCGGGTTTCCATGTCATGACAGGAGATCTCTAACCCTTGGCCTTCCATATACTGGAAAAGTTCTAACTCGGCCCTTCAGTTCCATTTTGAAGGCTATAAATGGGCCAATTCTAAGCTATGGAAAATAAGAAGGAATTCAACTTTGAGAGCAAAGTTACTCTAGAGAAATTATTTAGTTCATATTGAGTTTGCATCCCTTTGTCCTTTAAGTCTGAACACAGTGTTCATCCCTGAATATCTTCCCTTATTGATGGAGAACCTCATTGTCTCCCTTCTATGAGCTTGCCTTTAGTGGAGGCCCAGCAGGAAGGAACTTAGTTTCTCGGTTTTGAACCATACCGACATGGAAGGCTGTAATATTTTCACTTCTACTGATCATTTATTAATAGAAATACTCCTTTCCCGTCCAATTGATATCTTGCAAATATATGAGTTATTATCCATGGTCGTATTTGTTATGTACATTGATGGATTATGATATCTAATGTGCTAACCTTTTATACTATCACCATATGCTTGTTTTGCATGTTTGTTGAGGACTTGTTGTAGGTATTTAGATTTGGGTCAAAGTTCTCAACGGTGTACATCATCGAACATCTGGACGAGGTAGGCCTATTTCTTATCTCCCTTGCAAATTGGTTTATATAGCATGTTGTTGGGATAGAGTTGATTTCTATAGTCATTTCTGTCTATTGTGGTTCACCCTAGCCATAGAGAGATTTTCCTCATAACATCTCCCACTTAATATTTGACTAGCCAGTCTTTCCTGTCTTCTCATGTTCTAAAACTCTTCCATCTGTCTTTTCTCTACTTCTCCTGGTTTGAGTTCTTTCCACAACTTCTTAGACTATTTTTCTTCTTTCCTTATCTTACCGCACCACCACTTCTCAACTATGGTGACTCTTTTCAAGGATCTCTCTTCTCTTGAGTCCATTTCTAGTTGTTTCCCCCGTTTTTCAAAGAACCTCTCCCATATCTCAAGCCATGACTCCACCCCAAATTATCCCTACCCTAAGTGAGGTTTTTACACTTCCATCTCAGTCAGGGACATAGTCAGCATCCCCTCTTCCATCAAGAAAACCTTAATCCATAGGGGGATTTCTCTCAATAGTCTTCCCCTTGCGTCTTTCTTGAAATCTGCTTCTTCTCATGAAAAAGATTGGTGATTATTAGCTGCAAACTCAATAATGTATCCTTCTAATGTGGTATTGACCCATAAATCAATCACTCGCATGACTGGATGATCCAGCCGATGAAGTGTTGCAATATTTTATGTATCTCAAGTACAGGTCGTCTTGACTCATTCTTGGAAATATGGAGCTTCTTGGATCCTATCTATCTAGTGGAAATTTTCTTTTGGGAACATAACCCAGAATATCTCGTACTGGTCGCTCAATATTTCTAAGTAAAAGACTTCCTCTCGAGTATCTTTCACAAATTTTCTTCTCAGCTCCACTTCTTTCCATATGAAGACGTTGCAATTTCTCTCCCACCATTGGTGAATATTAGATCTGTGAATCCATGGAAGTATCCTCCCTATAGGTTAGCCTTTAACACAAGTCCTGACAACAAAACCATTCTTTTGGCGCATAATTGATTAGACTAGGGTCCTTCTCAGGTTACCAACAAAAGTTACCGTGTAGTATAGAGCGTCGACATTTTCATCTCCTCCAAAGAAAAGAAGTCTCACCCAAAGTGCAACCAATATAGAAGGATAGGGAAAAGAAAGGAGAATAATCATTGTGGGTTCACAGAACATTCAAGACTCGCCATGATCTTATGCAAGATAGGCTAACTATAGAACAAATCTGAGCTCATACACGCAGGAACTGAAGCTACTTAGGATGCAAAAAGCATTCATACACAGAAACATCATATGGAACTTATAAAGAAAAAAGAAGTACTATAAAGATACAATGAAGAAGCATAAAAATATAATGGCACAACATATTTCAAAATTTTGGATCCTTCTTTATATATTATCATCAGATATAGCCTCAGAGATACAAAGTAATTCTCTATTATAGACTTTTGTCTTTGGACCCATGTCGCATAGCTCTATTTACCCAAAATTGTATACAGATTACATTTACAGAATTGGAACCCAACTTATCAACAACAGACAACAAGAAGAAGAAAAACAACCCAAACTGAACCACAAGGGGAGAACCCTTTTACAATCGTATTCATATCATATATATAAGATAACTAGGATCTTCTAGCTTTGGGCTCACATTCGTTCTTGTTCTGTTGCAACTGCTTTTGCCTTACTGGCATTGCGCTGTCCTTTTCCACAACCGATTTCTATTACTTTTCCTTGCTTCATTTTCCAGCTTCTTCTATAGCTTGCGCAACTCATGCTAAACCAAAACTTGGACTGTAGTCCTTCGTGCATAGCTTCTCATCCAAAAATGAATGGCCCAATAGTCTTCTTTTGGGATGAGTGCTAAGAAGGTAGTGTTTAAGGAGGGGAGAACATTGGTGTGGAGGCGGGATTCCTCGACTACTTCCCAAACATCTCAATGAATGACTGTCCAACAAGCTTGGTAAAAGTCAGTTTTAAAGCCATCTGGTATAGGGGACTTATTGTATGGCATGCCAAACACAACCTGTTCGACTTTCTCTAGTGTGATGGTGTTGGTCACTATAATTGCTTAATTAATCTCAAACAATCAAGTGCTACATGAATTGTCAACCCAGGGAAGTCTGTTTATTTCAAAGGTAACCACGCACCATATATGCTCAATTCCAAAAGTAGCCTAGAGTTGTAGTAAAGGAAACTATATTAATCACACTTGCCTTGAATAAACTGAAGTTCTGACTTGAATCACAGGAAAGCAACCTACCTATTGCAGAGCTTGTAAAGATTAATCTAAAGAATCCTGGATTACATTAAAATAACAATTGCAACAAGAAAGAACCACTATTCTGTAACCAGAGAACAGGACCCTTATTCCCAAGAAGGAACTCCAGCACCTCGTTTTTTATTAACACACTTTTATGAAAACATTAATGCATAGAAGACTCACTCTATCTACAGAGAACAGGACCCTTAATCCCTTCCATCAAGCAGGAACCTTTAGTACCAATCTCTGATTAGCATACTCATGAGAATAACTGAAGATGATTACTTTTTAACAGAGAACAGAACCCTTAATCCCTTTCATTAAGAAGGAACCCTTAGCTCTAGTCTCTGATTGCACACTCAGGGAAAATAACTGGAAGTTGATTACTTCTAACAGAGAATAGAACCCTTAATCCCTTTCATTAAGCAGGAACCCTTAGCTCTAGTCTCTGATTGCACACTTAGGGAAAATAACTGGAAGCTGATTACTTCTAATAGAGAACAGAACCCTTAATCCCTTTCATTAAGCAGGAACCCTTAGCTCTAGTCTTTTATTAGCATAACGTCATAAATTCGTCACACAAGATTGCTAATTGAAATGATTATGAACTTCGTGAAAACAATGTAACATTCAATAAAACATAGTTCTTAACAAGACAGAGTTCAGTAGTGTTTTAGCAAAGCAGAATTCATTAACAGTAGTGTTTCAGCAAAACAAAAGTCAATCAAGGCTTAAACAGAAATTACACTAACACACACTATAACACTAACGGGTGAATCTTGTGAAGAAGGTGGGCCCTACCTTCTCACAAGATTCCCCTGAGACGCAAAAGCTAGAAAAGGATGCTCAAAACAGTCTTTTATTCATCTATCAATGAATCATATTACAATCTAGAAAATGAAGTACGTCCTCCTCTCTGAAGCTTTCTTAATACATAAAACTTGGATTCTTTCGAATGGTGATTTCCTCTTATTTAAAGAGGGAATCCCTTCGATACAATTGATCAAAACATTACAGATGCATATCTCAGTCCTATTATTAGTCAGATCAACTTTCTAAACCAGAATAGGATGTCCTAGTCTCGCGCAACATAATGCTATTACAAGTGCTGAATGAGGTGTTGTTGTTACGGCTGGAGTAACAGTTCTTTCTCGTTGCTGTTAATGTTGTTTTAGCACCGCAAATCGCGGGCTGTTTCAGCCACGAGATTTGCGCTCTTGACTGTTTCAGCATTCTCATGTAGGAGCGATGGTTGGTTCTTAGCTCACGGTGAAACTATTGTAGAGTTGTTGTTGACTGCTGACTGTGTAATGGATTCCTTTGTGTTTCAACATCGTGACCATGAACTCAACATCATCGATTCTGTGTTTCAGCATCTGTGACCCTGGACTGTGTAACATCTTTGTGTTTCAGCATCTGTGACCTTGGACTGTGTAAGAGCTTTTTGTTTCAGCATCTGCCTCAAATGCTAATCTGCAGTTTGAATTGTTTCATCACTTATACATTTCTAATCAATAGTTAAGTACGAGAGTGATGTAAAATATTATGCAAAATAGATTAAACGTATAGTAATGAGAAGGGGCGTTGTATACCTTTGGAATGATCAGATAAAGTGATGATATGAGTTCAAATGTGAGTGAACAAGAGTGTAATAGTGGCAAAAAGTATGGGAAAAAAGGTGCATTGTGTGGTCCTAACATCCCCCCCCAACTCAAGGTGTTTCATGTCCTCAGGGAACTTCACTCTGAATCAGAGTCTAGATACCAACTCTAAGCATGTAAGTTACTCAAGCAGTAGCTCTGGGAGGTACTGTCCATTGGCGTTCTGAACCCTTGGACCCACTGTAATCTTTTCCATGTTGTTGTTTCTGTCTTCTTAGGCAGCTTATACTTAATTTGATATCTTTCTATTGGCAACCAGAGGATAGGAAAATAAAATCGGTATCCTATCCAGTTTTTAGCACATTGCTGAGCACACTGGATGTAGTTAGGTATCCTGGAGATTGCTACCTCAAGGATGGTGGGGTAAAAAGGATTGTGTTCTTGTCTTTTCTCAGTGGATTACTGCCAAAACAAGTTATTTTCCTGGAGGGAAACAACCTCTATGGTTCTGATGAAGTGCTGACAATCCTAGAGCATTGTTGATTGTAGTTGTTGAACATGTTCAGTCACCCCTGGTTTTTTTAAGAGCTCATGATATTCTATGACGAAGGTGGCTGCATTCTATGGTTCTGGTCTTATCCATAGAAGGCGATTGTCTTCATTATGTTTAGCAGCCATGAAGTCATCTTGCCAAATGATTTGATTGTGGAGAAAGGAAGCAAATGCCTGAAGCTGAATGTCCCCTACAAGAGGAATAAGGTTCAGCTGCCTGTTCTCAGGAATGGCTTCGTTATGGAAATATGCCTCACAAAGGAGGTGTTGATCCTTAGCAGATGATTCTGTGAAAGTTTTAACAAAATCTACTGGGTGTAGTACTGCATAGGATTTGCCTTCTATAATTGTTTTGATATGAAACCATGTGAATCGCTCCATAAAGAACAAGGAGTAGTTACAAGATGGTTTCCTTGTAGCCAATAGCTTTTGTGTCAGGTCAAATACCTGGGCCATTCTACCTTTCAATTCTTTGTTCTGTTTCTTCAGGGCACGAGCTTCCTGATGTGTCTGCTCTAGAACTTCCGAATTTGAGTAAGTGTGATTTATCCATATTTGTCTGTGCTCTTGCAGGCTTTTGGCCTATGTTGCAGCATACTCTTTCTTCCATTTTTGTATTGCTGCCTGTTCATCCCATAGTTGGGTCTGTTTTCCAGCGCTGCAAGTAGTGGGATGAGATAAGGTCTGGGTAGATTGTTCCAAAAAAGTGGGGAGATTGATCTGGCTGGGAGGTGTAAATTCCTCCATAGGCATTGTCTGTACAACTTTGTTGACAAAGGCAGGAGCTTCATTTGTTGCAGTGCAAGGCTCAGTCTTAAATTTAGGAGGATCTGTTGGTTCTTATGTGACAACAGGTTCTTCCTTGACTACAAAAGTTGAAGGAGTAGGAGGAGCTCCTGATATTGGGACTTGAGTTACCTTATAGCCTGCCTGATAGTAAATATCCCCACATTGACAACACATTTATTCTTTACACAGGCTCTCTGCACTCCCCTCTGACAAGGTTTCTATACGAGCTAGGGTGTACAAATTTAGTTCCTTGTATGCTTCCTTTTCCCTGGCTAGTTCTTGCTTATATGCTTCCAATTCAGATTTTAAAAACTCGTTTTCCTGCAAGACAGAGGCCATTGTTGGTTCTGGTTGAGGGATGATTGGTTCTTGTGTGGCAGTCACAGCCTCACTAGCTGGTTCTCATGGAGCAGCTACAGGGATGGCACCTGATTTTTTTGTTTCATCTTCCTGATGTAAGGAGAGTAATGTTGCAGTGCCCTGGACCTCTGATTCCTGTATCTCAATTTCAATATCAGCAGCTGGTTCTTGTGTTGCATCCGTAGTTGGTTCTTGTGTGAAAACTATGGCTGGTTCTTGTGTTTCAGCCACTGAATGGATAGCTGGTTCTTGTGTTTCAGCTACTTTATTTGAGGAGAGTAGTGTTGCAGCACTCGGGGCCTCTAATTCTTGTATTTCAATTTCAATATCAACAGTTGGTTCTTGTGTTTTAGCCGTAGTTGGTTCTTGTGTGACAGCTATGGCTGGTTCTTATGTTTCAACCACTGAGTGGGTAGCTGGTTCTTGTGTTTCAGCTACTGAGTGGGTAGTTGGTTCTTGTGTTTTAGCTACGGGTTTTGAAAGAGATGATGGCGCACCACCCTGGGCATCTGGTTATTGTGTTTCAGTGCCCGTGGGTGGGATAGGCAAAGATCCCGGGATTTGGGAGCTTGGAGGTTTACGAGGTGTCAGTCGAATGGGTTGGGGATCTAGTGTAGTGACAATAATGGGTGGCCTTGTTGAGGCCCTTGTTCACTTTTTTCGTAAGAAGGGTGGAAAGACGGGAATTTGTTTTCTTTTCCGTGGGGGTTTTTCTTCAATGATGGGGCAGGGGGAATTGTCCGGCTCAGAATCATCACTAAGAATATGAAGGGTGGGGGTGGATGATTCTGGTAAGGTATGAAGCGGGCTTGGTATGGTAGGGGGATCGATTGGTCTGGTTGGTTCTGTGGTCGGGCTATTGGGTACTTCTGGAGAATCTGGGGGATTTTGCAATTGCTGCTCCTGGAGGTTTTTAGGAATTTCGGCAGCTACTTGGGGGTTTATGGGCGGGTTATTTAGTGGAAGGTTTTGTTGGGGAAAACCACTTTGGATGAGTAGTTGGACAAGGCGGTGATGGGTGAGTGAAAGGGTGGGATCTTTAGCCTTTCTGCAGTAATGCGCCATATTTTTCAGGCAACCCAACAAATAATAAAGAATATTGACCCGTCTATTATGCCTTAAATGAGATAACAGAAGAAATTTGTGCTGATAAACTACCTGATATCGGCCCTCGCAGGTTAGGTAATGCTTGATAAATCTTACAACTTCCAGCCATGGGGGTGGAAATGAGCTGAGTTGAACACCTTTGCCTTTAAGTACAATTCATTCTTCTGGCAAGAAGAAGTTTTGTTGGGCATTCCGAATGATATGTTTACGGATGAACATGCGAGTGTCGTCGATAGGGAGGCCTGAGACCTGTGAAATATCTTATTCTATTACTGGAATTCGGATCCCTTGGACGACAGAATGGTCTTCATGTAGGTTTTGGGCGAATTGTAGGACTTGTTGTTCATTATACCTCTGGAGTCTCTGAAAGTAACTGAGCCATCCTGTCTGCTGAAAGATTTGGTAAGCTACTGGATAATGTTCTAACAACGCTGTGGTGGTGGGCTCGTTCCGTATGATAGATACTCTCATGGCTATCAACTCGGTAAGATACAGCGTCGGAGAGTTTGAGTATTAGCTTCTGCACAGAGTGAGTTTTCCGAGCGACGTTATGCAAAATGTGGTCAAATACGTGAAAGGGTGGTGAAATAGGAATGGCGGTAGTGGATTTCTGTGAAATGATGGTATCGAAGATTTGACTTGTACTCCCCTCCCGTCAAGTGCAGCTAGTAATGATTGCACTTGAGTGGTCATAATGATTTTAGATTCTTCTCATTAACTATAGCCTAACTGAATTACATAAAATTTACATACCTCACCTTACCTTTTGATTCGTTCTGCAAATAAAATATCATGCCTATTCAGCAGTCGTGGCGGAGACTTTGATTTATGAATTGTCTCAGGGATTTGCTAACTGGAAGGACAAACTATAGTATGAGAGCGTAAAAGCTTGCTGACAGATGATGTTGAAAAATTGGTGTTTTAGCAATAGAGAAGAATGAAACAATTGTTGGACGGTGTTGTTTCGTCGATGAAGAAAGTGAGGAGTTTCCGTACTATAGTGTTTCGGCAGTAGGAAGAACAGAAAGTGTTGAACAGTGGTGTTTCAACATCGGGAAAAATGATGTAAAGTTGCTGGCAGTGGTGTTTCAACAACGGAAAAGAAAAGGTGAAACAATTGCTGGACGATGTTGTTTCGTCAATGAAGAATGGTGAGGAAATGGCATACTGTAGTTTTTTGGCAGTAGGAAGAAACGAAAGTGTTGAACAATGGTGTTTCAGCATCGGGAAAGATGATGAAAAGTTGCTGGCAATGGTGTTTCAACAACGGAAAAGAAAAGGTGAAACAATTGCTGGACGGTGTTGTTTCGTCGATGAAAAGAGTGAGGAAAGGGAAAAAAAATGGTATTAGGTATGGGGTTGGTGGTAGTGGTGTTTCAGTAATGAAGGAAAGGAAATGAATTGCTAACAGTGGTGTTTCAGCACAGAGGAAAGTCAAGAGTGCTGAACGGTGGTGTTTCAGCATCGGAGGAAAGTCAAGAGTGTTGAATGGTGGTGTTTCAGCATCGGAAGAAAGTCAACAGTGCTGAACAGTGGTGTTTCAGCATCGGGCAATCTCTTCTCTTTGTGAAGTGGGATCGTCCTTTCCTGTGCTTCGATCGAGAATCTGCAAAAATCGATTGTAACATGGTATTCTTTGACATAGATTATTAGTAAATGAAATCTACTCTAATCTAATTAACTTAAAAGAATTAATTGCAATGAGAAGTAGAGGCCTCCTCTAGGAAGAGGTAATGGGATTTTTCCATGCATACAGCCTTAAAATCTTCTTTGGAAATAGGGTGTTGGTACAGACAGAGATGATGACCATTTACAAGTAACGGTGTTTTGGAGTCATCGATGGTGAGAAGCCTTACTGTTCCATTGGGGAAGACTGTGTCTACTTCGTACGGTCCAAGCCATCTTGTGCGCAATTTCCCTTGAAATTCCTTGAACTGAGAATCATACAGTAGGGCCCAATTACCTTTTTGGAACTGCTTGTTCTTGATATTTTTGTCATGCCATTTTGATCTCTATTGTTGAATTATAGTTGTCTGTTGAATGGCATCTAGTCTTTTCTCCTCCAATTCATTAAGCTGCTACAACCTGGTTGTCTGTGCATCTGTCAAATCAAGGTTGATAGCTAAAGTAGTCCTTAAGGTTTTTATCTCAAATTCCACAGGAAAGACAACACTCTTTCCATAGACTAATTCATAGGGAGAGAATCCTGTAGTATTTCTCCAGGTAGTTCTGTAGACCCATAATGCTTCGAGGAGCCTGTAGGACCAGTCCTTTCTATTTTCCTTCACTATTTTTGTGAGAATGGCTTCTATTACTTTGTTTGTGCTTTCCACCTATCCATTGGCTTGGGGGTGGTATGATGTGGTCATTCTATGCTGAATATGATATTTTTGAAGGGTGGCTTTGAAACCATGAGAAGTGAAAGGAGGTCCTCCATCTGTAACTAATTCTCTTGGCACTCCAAATCTAATGAAGATGT
>JZKD02S0433990.1:1802438-1813433 GCA_000966675.3 Picea glauca
TGGGGTGACTGGATCTTTGTAGATTATACTGTAGCCTTTCTACAAAGTCCTCCAGATTCTCATCCTCTTTCTGCATCATCTTAAATAGCTCCTCCCTCTTTTCTCTTGTTTGGCAGTAGTCTTGGTATTTGTTCAGGAATTTCTATTTCATTTGGTCCCATGTTGTGATTACATGACCTCCAAGACTCATAAACCATCTTAGTGCATTCATTTTTAGTGTTGCTGGAAATAAATTTAGTTTTTTAGCATTAGAAATGTAATCATAACTTCTACATAATATATCAAACTCAAAAAGAAATTCATCAGGGTCCTCTGAAGATAAACCATGAAAATTGGGTAATGTTGAGAGTGGAATGTTTTTCATGGGGGCTACTCCTCTAGGGAGATCGCCAATAGGAAATCCTAATGTAGAGAAAGAGTTTTCATCATTTACCTCTCCTTTAGGACCTGCCTGTAGTTCATGATGCAATTCTTCATTGTACTCATCCATGTTTTCTTCCCCTGCTGCGCTTGCTCTGTCCTCAATGCCTCCTACTGGCTTCTGGACTGTCTCAGGACTCCAAACTTCTTTCCCTGTTTCAAAGTTTGCTTGGAATGAAGGCTGGGACTTTTATTTCTGAAGGTTTGGTCGTTGAGCAACAGATTTAGAATTTGATATGAGCTCGTCAATGTAAGTCTTCCTTCCTCCTTTCCCTTTTCCCTTGCCACCTGTAGGGTTAGTGTCTTTGGGGTCTTTCACGCAATCTTTTTATATAAAAAAAAATCATAAGTGATTTTGAAATCTATAACTACCTTCCCCGGCAACGGCGCCAAAATGTTGGTCACTATAATTGCTTAATTAATTTAAAACAATCAATTTCTACATGAATTGTCAACCCAGGGAAGTCTGTTTATTTCAAAGGTAACCACACACTATATATGCTCAATTCCAAAAGTATCCTAGAGTTGTAGTAAAGGAAACTATATTAATCACACTTGCCTTGAATAAACTAAAGTTCTGACTTGAATCACAGGAAAGCAACCTACCTATTGCAGAGCTTGTAAAGATTAATCTAAAGAATCCTGGATTACATTAAAATAACAACTGCAACAGGAAAGAACCACTATTCTGTAACCAGAGAACAGAACCCTTATTCCCAAGAAGGAACTCCAGCACCTCGTTTCTGATCAACACACTTTTATGAAAACATTAATGCATAGAAGACTCACTCTATCTACAGAGAACAAGACCCTTAATCCCTTCCATCAAGCAGGAACCTTTAGTACCAGTCTCTGATTAGCATACTCATGAGACTAACTGAAGTTGATTACTTTTTAACAAAGAATAGAACCCTTAATCCCTTTCATTAAGCAGGAACCCTTAGCTCTAGTCTCTGATTGCACACTCAGGGAAAATAACTAGAAGTTGATTACTTCTAACAGAGAACAGAACCCTTAATCCCTTTCATTAAGCAGGAACCCTTAGCTCTAGTCTCTGATTGCACACTCAGGGAAAATAACTGGAAGCTGATTACTTCTAACAGAGAACAGAACCCTTAATCCTTTTCATTAAGCAGGAACCCTTAACTCTAGTCTTTGATTAGCATAAACTCATAAATTCGTCACACAAGATTGCTAATTGAAATGATTATGAACTTCGTGAAAACAATGTAACATTCAATAAAACAAAGTTCTTAACAAGACAGAGTTCAGTAGTGTTTCAACAAAGAAGAATTCATTAATAGTAGTGTTTCAACAAAACAAAAGTCAATCAAGGCTTAAACAGAAATTACACTAACACACACTATAACACTAACGGGTGAATCTTGTGAAGAAGGTGGGCCCTACCTTCTCACAAGATTCCCCTGAGATGGAAAAGCTAGAAAAGGATGCTCAAAACAGTCTTTTATTCATCTATCAATGAATCATATTACAATCTGGAAAATGAAGTATGTCCTCCTCTCTGAAGCTTTCTTAATACATGAAACTTGGATTCTTTCGAATGGTGATTTCCTCTTATTTAAAGAGGGAATCCCTTCGATACAATTGATCAAAACATTACAGATGTATATCTTAGTCCTATTCTTAGTCAAATCAACTTTCTAATCCAGAATAGGATGTCCTAGTCTCGCGCAACAGAATGCTATTACAAGTGCTAAATGAGGTGTTGCTGTTACGGCTGGAGTAACAGTTCTTTCTCATTGTTGTTGATGTTGTTTTAGCACCACAAATCGTGGGCTATTTCAGCCATGAGATTTGCGCTTTTGACTGTTTCAGCATTCTCATGTAAGAGCGATGGTTGGTGTTTACCTCATGGTGCAACTATTGTAGAGTTGTTGTTGACCGTTGACTGTGTAACAGCTTCCTTTGTGTTTCAGCATCGTGACCAGGAACTCAACATCGTCGATTTTGTGTTTCAGCATCTGCGACCCTGGACTGTGTAACAGCTTTGTGTTTCAGCATCTATGACCTTGGAATGTGTAACATCTTTGTGTTTCAGCATCTACCTCAAATGCTAATATGTAGTTTGAACTATTTCAGCACTTATACATTTCTAATCAATAGTTAAGTACAAGAGTGATGTAAAATATAATGCAAAATAGATTAAACGTATAGTAATGAGAAGGGACATTGTATACCTTTGGAATGATCAGATAAAGTGATGATATGAGTTCAAATGTGAGTGAACAAGAGTGTAATAGTGGCAAAAAGTATGGGCAAAAAGGTGCATTGTGTGGTCCTAACAAATGGGTTTCATGAGGGCAATGTTTTGGTTCGAGGCAATGAGGCGCAGAATGTGATGAATGATGCTTTGAATGTCATGGTTGTGGTTCTCTTAAGGTTCATTAAGGATATTTTGGAAGTGGGTGACCAAATCCTTTTCTATATCCAGGTGGTCAGTTAGGCACTAGCCTTGTTTGTTCTTGAGGTAAATGATGTGGTTATGGTTCTTGCGTTGAGCCATTGACATATGGAAGAATATCCTAATTCTGGATTTTTGTTTCCAGAGAATATCCTCTTGGATTTCTCTTTAATTTATTTGAGTTTGAAGGTTTTTCTCTTCTTGAATGAGTGATTTAGTTCTACCTTCATTGATGATGCTTGCTAAAGTTGCTCCATTTTTTGAGTTAGCTTGAGCTTCTCTCGCAGAATATTACCAAAAGTCTCCTTGTTCGAGATTTTGAGTTGTTGTTTGATATATTTGAGATTTTGTTGGAAGAAGTGCATGGGAAAGAGAGAAGGAGGATTGAAGTTGGTCCACCAGGATTTTAAGTTTTATAGGAAATAAGGGGAGGTTATCCAAAAACTTTCAAAATGAAAGGGACAATTGCTAGGGCTACCAAGAAGGTAAAGGTGGAGCTGGATAGGCTAGTGACTAGAGCTCGTGAAGGGGAGTATGGACATAGAAGGGTGCATATTATGTAAGAGGATCAAATCATAGACAAGAAATCAATCAAGGAGAGAGGCAACTTGATGGGGGCCACGACATCGATTGTTCCAGGTGAAGGTGCCATTAGATGTTTCAATATTCGCAATATTGAGGGATTGTATGGTGTTGTTGAAGTTGAGAGAGTCCTGGTCAAGTCTATGTATAGCTCCATTTTTTTTTTCAGAGAGAGAGGTGATAAGGTTAAAGTCTTCTCCAATAATACAATGGTGATTAGAGGTTAAGTTTTAAAGAGAAATCAAGGAGTCAAGGAAGGAGGATTTGTACGAAGAAGAGTGAGGTCCATAGATGTTAGTGAGGAAATCGATAGTGAAGGAGCTAATGAGTTGGAATTTCGCTAAGATAGAGTGCTTGGTTGTGAAAAAATGAGAGAGGGTAACAATTTTCGGATTCTATAGTAGGGCGAGGCCACCTGCAGAACTAATGGCATCAATGTCCATTCCTTGGGATCCAGGCCAAAGCCAAGGTACTAAGGAGAGAATTAGCGAATGGGGACATTTGGTTTCTTCTATCATGATAACAAAGGGATTTTCCTGAGTGATATTGTGTTGAAGAATCCTATTTTTGGTCTTACCATTTAGGCCCTTTATATTCCAGGAGATAACTTTCATGAGGAAGGTGGGGGGGTTGGGAAGTACTTTTCTTTCATTAGAGAAATATGCCCTGAATTTACTAGATATTCTCTGAGATATTTAAGAAGTTTCTTGTTGGATCATATGGATTTTTTCTTTTTCTCCTCTCGAGGGATCCTTGGAGGTAGTGAAGAGGACGATTTAATTCCTAGAGAAGAATTTGAGGGAGTATTCTGAATCTTATCTTGTGATGTTACTTCATTGAAGATATGATTGTGTACCATAGCTTCTGTTGGGAGTTTCACTTGTTGTTCAAGGATCAAGTTGGGGTTTTGTTGTTTGCATTCCATCGTTATTTATTTGAGGTCTAGTTCTCCTAGATCCATCTCCTCACCTTCATCAGAGTCTGGTTGATCATCTTGTTGTTCCATCTCTTTATCCTCCTGGGAAGATTGATCTTGCATCATGTTCTTGCACCTTTTGGCATTGTCCTCCTATGGGAATTCTACATTGGTTATTTGGTCTATCACTGGATCTATCTAGTGTTGGGGATTTATTTCCTCTGTCTCTTGTGAAAGTGATCCAAAGAAGTTATGCGAGTTGAAGCCCTTATTTTACTATTGGGGGTTGGGGTTTTGCCTAGATTTTTTCTGGGATTAGACTTTCTCAAATCCATCTGCATCTCGACTAGAGTTTGAGGTTGTATCTTTGTTCTAGGAATTTAGGGGGAAATCCCTAAAAAGGTGGCCATGTTAATGGCAACGCCTACATTGAAATGGGATATGTTCATAATATTGTGTTTGAACCCACTCATTATCCTGATAAAAAAGGCTGATGGAGTCTGGTAGTGGCTTAGTGAGATCCATATAGACACACATGTGAGCATAAGTTGTGTAGCGACCCGTTTTTGTGATTTTTGAGGTTTTAACAAAGATTCCCAGAGTATTTCCTATTCCTTCAAAGATCTCCTCATCCCAAAATTCCTAGGGGAGGGAATATAAGAATATCCAGAATGAAGCTAATATGAAGTCTTATTTTTTAGGTGAGAACCTCTCCATCCATGGTCAGATGTGAAGCCCCACCAAGTTGAAGAAGTAAGGTATGTTTTCAAAAATTCGGTCATGATCTTCCAGGTTTTCTGGGATTGGACTTTCTCAAATCCATCTGCATCTCGACTAGAGTTTGAGGTTGTATCTTGTTCTAGGAATTTAGGGGGAAATCCCTAAAAAGGTGGCCATGTTAATGGCAACGCCTACATTGAAATGGGATATGTTCATAATATTGTGTTTGAACCCACTCATTATCCTGATAAAAAAGGCTGATGGAGTCTGGTAGTGGCTTAGTGAGATCCATATAGACACACATGTGAGCATAAGTTGTGTAGCGACCCGTTTTTGTGATTTTTGAGGTTTTAACAAAGATTCCCAGAGTATTTCCTATTCCTTCAAAGATCTCCTCATCCCAAAATTCCTAGGGGAGGGAATATAAGAATATCCAGAATGAAGCTAATATGAAGTCTTATTTTTTAGGTGAGAACCTCTCCATCCATGGTCAGATGTGAAGCCCCACCGAGTTGAAGAAGTAAGGTACGTTTTCAAAAATTCGGTCATGATCTTCCAGGTTGGAGAAAATTGCATTGAAGAAGCCTTTGGAGCCAACCTTCAAATCTATATGAACTTTCAACTTCTAGGTTGTGTTGATCCACTATGTGATCTAGGTGGATATCAATGGCCACCCACATTTTCCAACTCGCTCAAAACAATTTTCTAGCAATTTTGACAATTTTCTATTTTTAGCAGTTTTAACTTATGGGGCCATTTTGAGGGTCTACATGAAGGTTTTTCGGGGTAGATATTCTAAATGATAACCAAAGGCATGATTTATCCCCCAAAATGAATCTTCTCGATGATACCTTTCGAAAGAGCTATCGTGCACCTAAAACGGAGATTGTATGCAAACGTTACGACCACGGGAAGTTGATGTACTGACTTAACCAAACGAGGCCCACATGAATTTTGGCGCTTCATCTCCTAGGGTTAGGTTTTTTAATGTATATGGTTTTTTACATTTTGGTTTATTTTAAAAATGCATTCATAGCCTCATTGTAACCATGTTCTTGCAAATGTGAGTAGCTGTCACATCTCTTCTTAGAGATAAGCTTCCACCATTCTAGCGAGTCTTTCACTCTGTATTTTTACAGTATTTGTACATTTATTTCTTTAATAGAAATCGTGTATTACTGTATCTCTATGTTTATGGTTGCATATATGATACATTTCTGTTATATTATTGGATATCCATGATATCTCTGTGCATTTCTTTATTATATCTCCACTCTCATTTCATGCTGAAAATAATTCGAATCAATGGTATCAGAGAAGCATGATCTTGACCATTTTTCAGTGCATATCCCCGACGAGGTCTGAGTATAGAAATTTGTGTCTCAATCTTACCTCTCTTGAATAAAATCACTCTCGCATGCCCAAGAAACCCTCCATGGCATAAGAAAATAAAAACGACGAAGCAGACGATTCTATCAATCTACTGCTTGAGCAAGCTCTCACATGACAAAGGGATGAAATGATGGAGAATTGTTCCCAGATCCTTCAATGTTTTCCAATAGAAATAGGTTCATATTTATCAAACAACCACTTTGGAAGCACCTCTCCTTTAAAGGTATAGGTTAATTTTGATATTCCCGTATTTGAAGGTTAGATAGATGTGGATGCCCTAGACAAATGGTTAAATATGTTAGAAGGTTATTTCTTTGTTGATAATTTTTCCGACAGGGGAAAGATCACCATCACACTCGTTAAATCTCTCCCCCATGTCAAACATTGGTGGGAAACTTACAGGGAGAAAAGTTACACAGAGGAGTCTGGAATATATGGGGCCAAGCCCACTTGGGAATTTTTTGTGGATGCAGTAAAGGAACAATATTACCCTGCTGGAAACTATGAGGACCAATACATGAGATGGACCACACTGTAGAAAGAGAGGGGACAAGAAGTTATGGAGTTCACCAATACCTTCCATACCTTGCGCACCAAGCTGGGTATCAAAGACTCCAAACGAAATTTGGTTCTGAAATACCGTGGGGCTCTACACAGATACATCCAAACTGAAATGGATTTTCTCAACATCTCATCACTCAGTGCTGCTTATCGATATGGTGTTAAAATAGAGAAAAAATTTAAGCACCGAAACAAATAGGAGTTCGGATATGAAAATCCTCAACAACCAAAGTATGAGAAAACCAACCCTAACAAACAACTTCCATAAAACCAGTCTAAGCCACAGGAAAAGAAGGGTCATGGGAAGACGAAGAAGGACACTGGAAAATGGTGTGATTTCCATAACATCTGTTGGCACAACACCAATGAATGTCACTCAAAACAATCATTGGTGGCCGAGATCAAAGAAAAGGAGCTGAACCCTGATTCAAAATCTGATTATGAAAATAATGGTAAAAGATAGATCATCGATGCAGACCCCACTGCTATTGTCGTAACCGCAAAAATTCAACCAAAAGAACCAATAGATACCGAAGAGGGGGAGCGCATTTTTCATTCACATATGTGGGTGAAGAGGACCCCGCTTCATTTTATTGTTGATAGCAGAAGCCATAAATTGACTTCTTTTGAATTGTTGTGTTCTTATTTTGGACGTTTCATGTGAAAACAAGGGACTTGGTTGACCTGCTACATGCTCTATTAGTGGTAACTTTGATGACATGTATTTCAAACCAAATCAATGACATGCAATTACCCCTCAAGAAAATAAAAGATGGTGCAATGAATCAATTAAAGAGAAAAAAATTAAAACATGGAGAATAACTTAGCAAGAACAAAACAAAGAATCAAGCTTTAAGAAGATGTTATAGGTAAATCGAAAGGGTAAGGACGCGATGCACACCTAAGTTCCAACAATAATCATTGAAAAAAATAATTCAATCCAAAGTTTTATTTTTGAAGAATCTTCCTCCTAGTTAAGAAACAATGTGTGTAATTTTTTATCCTTTATTTATTTTTCCTATGATTCTAGTATATAAATGCATCAAGCTAAACATGCATTTGATTCAATTCAATACCCTCTCCTTTCCACTTCTTCCTTGACAATTTGATCATTCATGCCATCCTTAAGCTTCAACTAATGAGTCATATGACATATAAGACCTGTATGTTGAGTTTTTCAAACATTCTCTTTAAGTCTTAGCAGTCAATGTGGTATACTTATTAAACTACATTATATCCCACGGAGTTCCACCATCTTGGACATTTCACACCATTCACCCAATTTGATATGTTGTGGCCAAGTGAAACATAGTGGGGACAATAGAGTTAAACAAATTAGTCAATCTTTATTATGGTGGAAGCATATAAATTTATACTATTTAAAAATATCATAAAATAAACATTCAAACTGAATCGATTGAAAACAATGAACAACAATACCAATAACATGAAGATGTAAGATATGAAGCTTCAATGTATTGATTAGTCACTTCAAAATGTCGTTCTTCTAAGTTTGTAAGAAATACCTCAAACAAGGGTCTAATGATTGGACAAAATCAATTGCAATGACCAAGAGAGGTGGGTTGAACTGAGAGAATCTATAGAACCCTTTCTATTCATGCTTAGATACATTTATRCATTCTTGAATAATGCTTATGTGTCTTRGCCATTGTGTTTTTGTTACAAGAAAATTACATAACTCATTAATAGACCTAGCTATCTSTTGCTAKMTTTTGACCATAATAAGATGATGAAGAGACATGTGATGCCAGGTTTATGGTGATTGCTTAGTCTATGTTGACTTCTCATGATGTTCTCTAACCTATTTTGATGCATCCTTGCGATTATACATGTAATATAACTAACAATCCTTATCGAAGGATGTGTGAGTTGACTCATTTGAGGAATGTGTTATTCAACTGAGTCCAGGATATAATGTGGGGAGTTGATTGTATGTTTTGATGAAAGAGTTGACTAAGACTAGGTGATAGTTTATGGATGCTCATAAAGTCTTGGAATGGATCAAACATTCCCCCTTAGTTGGCAATGGTCCCTATTGCCCACTTAATAAAGAAAATTGTGTGTTAACTCAATGATATTGTACCACCTTCCTTATGATGGGATTTGTCCTTCTTTATCCACCTAAAACAAGGGAATTGTTAGTGTCCTTGTATGTCATGCTTGTTTCCCAAAAATGGTGTCGATTGCAAGTGCCTTCTAAACATCTAGGTGAATGTCTTATGGATCTTTAAGTTGTAACTCAATATATTCCAGTAAGGGTGGAAAATAAGGTTAAAGAAAATCCACATTGAATTTTGGATGTAAACCTAAGTATTGTAGAATGATAAGCTTAAGGGTATTTTCCCCAAATTTATTAAATGTGGTATAAGGACCATATCACAAAGGTTTTAGCTTCCTAGATGGGCCATTGAACCTTTCTTTCTTCAGATGTAACCATAATTGATCCCTAATTTGGGTTGAATGAGAAATATGATGCTTGTCATGTCAAGCTTTAGATTTTTCATTACCTTGATTCAACATATCTTTTCCTTTTTTTAATCTCACAAATCTCATCTTTGAAATTGACTTCCTTGTCAATTTATTGTTGTTCATGGTTTATGTCAAAATAAATAGTGAGTCGATTGAGTAAGTCAATAGGTTTTAAGAGATAAAATCCATAATAGACTTCAAATAGAGTCTTTTCAATTGAACTTTGTTGAGCTAACTTATAGCTATGTTGGATATATGGGAAACTATCATCTCAAGTTCTATGATACATGTGTTTGTACATATGAATCAACTGTATCAACACATGATTCACAACATTAGTGTATCCATATGTGTGAGTATCAATATCAACATAAATAGTTGTATGTCGACCTACTACTAGAGTGCTTTCCAAAAGATGCCAACAGATTGGGAGTGATGATCGATGATGATTGAAGTTGGTAGACCATAGTTCTTCCAAACATGATCAAACAAGAGTTGAGTAGTTTCCTAGAAAATTGTAGTCTTATTATAACTAGGTGTAAGGATGGCCATTTTATAAAAAACTATTGACCACCACTAGGATTTCATAATGTTGGTGCTTAGTGATAGGATATCCAGTCAACAAATCCATACAAATGGATTCACATGTTTGATCTAGAATAGGAAAGAGTGTATACAAACCCTATTGATAGTTTAATGGCTTGGTAATGGCACAAACCACACATGACATGATATATCTATCAACATTCGACTTGAGTGAAGTCCAATATAAATACTCCTACAATATAGCAAGAGTCTTTGATAATCCAAAGTGACCTACTATTTTTTGTAGTGTTCATCACATATAAGTTTATGTTAGTACTCGCCTATAGGTACACAAACTTGTCCTAACTTGTAAATCTACAAGTTGTCCTTCAAGTTGTAGTGTATGTCAATGACTAAATTATTTGGAGTTGTCGATACACCAAAGAGAAATTAGTTTCGTCTTCAATAGTCAAGTCCAAGTAATGGTGTTATATACATGCATACTTAACATTGTAATAAGGGAAATGATCGGTGGTCAACTAAGACACTCAATTGGTACATTGGCTTTTCCTTTCCAATGCTTAATTACCAAACAAAATTGTTGTAGGTAACTAATTTATTTGATTTGTAACAAATTTATTGAGTTAACGAGAACTATGACCTCAAAATGAGAACTCTAGCCCTAAAAACCCACAATTTTTAGTTAAAAACACCAAAATCAACCCCCATTTTGAAAAGTGGTGCTACTTGTAGCACATTTATTTTTTTAGGGTTAAAATTACCACATTTCAACCGCAACCTTAACATTGTCCTAATGTTGTCTAAAAAAACCTTAAAATCAACCATTAAAACAAAAAGTAGTGCTAACAATAGCACCATTTTTTATTTTCAAGGTTAAAACTACAACTCTTTAAAACCTCCAAACTTGGAAATTGATACAATTGCAACAAAAACCTTAAAATCAACT
>JZKD02S0433990.1:1865337-1877009 GCA_000966675.3 Picea glauca
GTTTTGTATCTTCATTTTCATTTTCCTTCATGTCCAAATAACTTCATCAATCTTCTGGTCCAAAACCCATGACTAGGGTTGACATCAATGACAACAACCAATCTTCCAACATTCTCTTCCATGACTAATCGAGGAATCAAAACTCGTAGCTTTGCAAGCTCACAGTCTTTCTCTAGAGTCTCAAATCCTCGAGACCCGATGGCTTTGGTCAACGTCGAATTCCTCTTTCTGTCCTTATCATGATCTCATCACTCATGACACCAAGCACTCAGTTTTCCAATTCCTAATACATGAGATGCCAAAATGGTGAACCCGCGATATCGCTCCCTTGCGAATTCACTACTCACAAGATCAGATGATTCCTATCTCGACTCCCAAGGCCCGAGACGCCGAACCTCCGATGGTTTATGCCACCTATCCTCAACTATGTCCTGTGGCCCACACTTCTTACGTGGTTGTCAGGATATCGCAACTCGCTATATCGCGGCTTCCATTGCGTAGATTTTGAGTCTCCTCTCCCGAACTCCCGATATGCCGATCTACAAGTAGAACCCACGTTCCTCGTGATCCCGATTGATGGCTCTTGCCCTCCTGAGCTTCAAACCTTTCCACGCTTGTGTTGTAACCTTCCTGCAATTTCGAGAGATCCAATGATCCATGGTAATTCACAGATTCTCCATGAAGAATACCGACCGTCCACTCTTCTTCTTGTGCAATCCTCGAACAAGAAGTGTCTCTCCACGAGACTGGTTTGCCAATCTGCGACGCTTCTTCTCAACCTGCTCACGCAACTTCTCCCCGCTGCCCTTCAATAAACTTCAAAGGCCTATCCCTTCTATGTTTTCACAACTTCAAGTCTCTCGGAAAGAAAACTCTTGCACGCATTCCTTGCGGCAAATCTTCAACAACGACTAAGTGTTGAAGCCTTCGATCCTACGCACTCCTGCAGCAGAAATATTTCAATCCCTTTTCTCAGAATTGCAACTCTGAGTCTTCGTCTAGGTTGCGCATGCCTTGCATGGCTCCGGTGCCAAATCTGCACTTCTGAGATGAATGAGAACAATAGCTCACTCTAATTGAACCCTTTTGTCAACGCACTCCTTGTGGACAATTCAACTTCACTCCTTGCAGGAATCTCTTGGCTCAATTAAAGAAACAATTGAAACTCATTCATAGTACCTCTCAGACTTCCATTAAACCATGAAATCACATACACAACACATAAAATCAAATGTATGACAGAAAGAAAACATTCATGAGCATAACATCATAATTACACAGAGAATAACACAAACAAAGGATTTGAATCAAAGTTCTCTTCTACTAATTCAAATGCCTGTACATGGGTGTTCTTCATACACTTCTCTACATGCTCTTCTCTTCCTGAATGCTTTGATAATAATACAATGTACAAAGGAGGGTGTCTATATCCCGTTTCCCTCTCGAGCTCTAAAGCTATCAAATCTAGAATTAAATTTCCTATCTACTTTACATTAATCTATTAAATGCCTTATCTACCTAAGGATGAGAGATATCCGTTGTCTCCAGCTGTCTCCCGCTCTGCGCTGGCTCTCTTGACATGGGAAATGCTCCTGCATCATACTCCCTTGCTTGAAAATTTCATGGGCTCCTGTCCATGAGCTCCTGCACGGTGTGTCCATGCTTCTGTATCACTGCTTCAGTCTCCCAACTGGCATCCTCCACTGGGTGATTCTTCCATTTGACCAGATATTCAAAGTATTATTTTCTTCTGGTATTCTTACCCACTCGCTTATCCAGTATGCACTCCATCTACGACTTTTCTGCTACTGGTAATTGTTTCATCCACTGGATTACTGGCTCCTCAGTTCCAGTCTCTTCTTCTCCATCTTTGTATGGGTATAAATCTGCGATATTGAATATCAGAGATATCCCGATGCCATCTGACAACTCAATCTCATAAGCATTTTCTCTAAACTTTCTCAGGACCTTACATGGTCTGATTTTCTTCATCTTGAGTTTATTATACGTTCCCCTCAGGAACCTTTCTTTCCTCAGATGTGCCAGAACTAGATCACCAACTTCAAACTAAAGTTGTCTCCGATGCTGATCTGCCCTGCACTTGTATTCCTGATTTTAATCCATCAGTCGCTGCTTCACTCTACCGTGAAGTTCTCTCATCACCTCAACGAATTCTTCTGCACTAGCACTGCTAATCGCAGTCTGTTCTGAATCCATCAATTCAGAAACTCCTCTCAGTTGTATCTCATATACAACCTGAAATGGACTTTTTCCTGTACTCCGATTCAGTGAATCATTGTATGCAAACTCTGCCTGTGGCAATATGTGGTCCCAACTACTGTGGTGCTCCATCACCAAGCTTCTCAATAAATCTCCCAGACTCCTGTTGACCACTTCTGTCTGTCCATCCATCTGAGGATGATAAGTAGAACTAAACACCAGATTAGTTCCTAGCTTTTTCCACAAGGTCCTCCAAAAATGCCCTATGAATTTAGTGTCCCTGTCCGAAACTATACTTTTCGGCAATCCATGAAGTCTAACGATCTCTTTGAAAAACAAGTTTACAATGTGCATCGCATCGTTGGTCTTCTGGCATGGAATGAAGTGTGCCATTTTCGAAAATTATCCACGACTACAAAGATGGAATCAACACCTCTTTGTGTCCTCGACAATCCCAATACAAAATCCATGTTGATTGCTTCCCATGGCCTCTCTGGTATGGGCAATGGCTGATAAAAACCTGCATTCTGCTTTCTCCCTTTTGAATGCTGACAAATCCGACATCTATCAACAAACCGTTTGACATCCGCACACATTTCTGGCCAAAAATATGACTTGCTCAGCTTCGCGAATGTTTTATCATGACCGAAATGTCCATCCAATCCACCACTGTGCTTCTCTTTTAACAAGTTCTCCCTCATGGAGAAATTCAGAATACATAGTTGATTGTCTCTGAACATCAATCCTTCCTGGATCATGTAATCTATCCAAGGGCTCCGATCTCTAAGAACTGGATTCACAGTTGCTTCATACGCTTCTGCAAAATCTGCATCTCCTGCGTACATATCCCTGATATTTTCAAAACCCAAAGTTTTGACTTGAAACTCCTACAGCAACAAACATTTCCTGTTCAAAGCATCAGCCACATTGTTAGCAGTACCCGAAATGTGCTTAGTCACAAATGTGAAATTCTGCATATACTCTACCCATTTTGCATGTTTCTGATTCAACTTCTCCTGTTGAGTCACAAACTGTAATGCATGATTATCACTATATAGTACAAATTCTTTTGGAATCAAGTAATGCCTCCACTTCTTCAACGCCTGTATGATAGCATAAAATTCTTTATCATACGTGGAGTATTTCAATTTCGCGTCAACCAAACTTCTCACTGAAATATACAACTGGTATGTCTTCCTGACTCAAGACCGCTCCTATGGCATACCCACTTGCATCACATTTCACCTGAAATGTCTTCTGAAAATCTGGCAACACTAACACTAGTTGCTCTGTGATATTTCGCTTCAACAGATTGAAGCTCTTCTCAGCCTCATCTGTCCAATGAAAATACTTATGCCACTTTTTCATGGTGTCCATCATCGCTGTGCTAATCCCACTGAAATTCTTGATGAACTTTCGGTAGAAACTAGCTAGTCCATGGAAACTTCTCACCTCGAACACATTTCTTGGTGATGGCCAATTCTTGATCACTTCCACTTTTTCTGGATCCATCCTCAACTCATTAGACGAAATAACAAAACCCAAATATATGATCTGTGTCTTCATAAATGAGGAATTATTCATATTTATCAACAGCTTCTCCTGTTGTAGCCTTCTCATCACAATGGCCAAATGCTTCAAATTCTCAGCCTCTGATTTACTGTAAATCAGTATATCGTCCAAACAAACAATGATGAAATTTCCGATGAACTCCTGCAGGACTTCATTCATCAGCCTCATAAATGTACTTGGTGCATTTGTCAATCCAAATGGCATGACTATCCATTCATACAGTCCTTCGTTTGTTTTGAAGGTTGTCTTCCACTCATCACCCTCTCGCATGTGAATCTAGTGGTATCCTCTTTTCAAATCAATTTTTGAAAAATAATTTTCCCCACTCAGGCAATCCATCAAATCATCCATTCTCAGTAGTGGAAACCTGTATCTAATGGTTATCTTGTTTATCTCTCTTGATTCGGTACACATTCTCCAGCCTCTGTCTTTCTTCGGACTAAGCACTATTGGAACAACACATGGACTCAAACTCTCTCGGACCAATCCTTTGTCCAATAGCTCCTGAACTTGTCTCTGAACTTCCTCATTTTCTTGCAGCGTCAACCTGTACGCGGCTTTATTTGACAAACTATCTCCTGGTATGAGGTCTATTTGATGACTCACACTTCTTATCGGTGGCAACGAATGAGGTAATTCATCCACTATGATATCAGCAAACTCCTCCAGCAGTTCCTGAATTTCATCGGGTAAATCATCCATTCTTGTGCTAGTCAGAACAATTCTTGGCTTCCTGACCACAAAGAATTATGGATCTTCTTTCTTCTCCATTTCTGAAAGAAGCTCTTTCCCACTCATGAGAAGTATTGTGTTGCTTACCTCCAGCTTCACCTCCTTATCCTTTATCGGAAGCAACATATGGGTTCTCCCATTTTTCTCTAGGGTATATGTGTTCATTCTCCCATCATGAATCACATTTCTGTCATATTTCCATCGTCTTCCCAACAATATATGACATACATCCATGGGAATAACATCACATAAGATCTTATCATTATATCCCCCTATTTTGAACTCAACCAAGCATTGTTTAGTAACAGTTACCTGGTGTCCTTTCTGTAGCCACGAAACTCTGTATGGACTGGGATGATCAGTCGTCTCTAGCTCCAACTTCTCTACCATCTCGATTGATACGATATTATCCGTGCTACCACTGTCAATGATAACCTTGCATACCCTGTCCTTGGTCTTGCAAGATGTTCTGAACAATCTGGTCCTTTGGACTGAGCTTTCCACCTCCTTCTCGGGTGTCAAAAGGACTTTGTGCATCACAAGTGATCTTCCGCCTTATGCATCCTCAGTCTCAACATCACGCCTCTGCGCTTCTGCGATGTGAGCTTCCCCTGCATCCTTCTTTTTCTCTGGACACTCATATGACTTGTGCCCATTCTTCCCACATGTGAAACATGTGATTACTCCACCTCAGCCTCTTCCTCTACCTCGAGTACGAGGAAAAGAATTTCCATCAGCATAATCTCCTCACTGGTCATTTTGTTGTCCTCATTGCTCAACATATGGCTACCTTTGTGAGGTTCTGCCTCTTTCAGCTTTACCCTGAGGTTTCTTCCATTCCTCCTTGGACTTCTAGAATTTTTATTAGGCAACTGCCTTGCCCCTGGGCTGGCTTCTACCTTGGCCCCGCTGTCCTTGCTTACAGCCTAGCTTCTCCTCAGCTTTCAGAGCCAATTGGTAAGCATCTTCCACCATTCGGATGGTTAGCATGCTTAGTTCATCTTGAATGTCGCATCTCAGACCATTCAAATATCTCGCCACCTTCTCATCATCGCTCTCCCGATGACCTTCTCTGATGTTCACTCGATAGAATTCTTCAGTGTATTCTTTCACTGTCATCAGTTTCTGTCTCAGGTTTTGCATTCGCCTAAATAGAGAAATTTGATAGTCCCTTGGGATGAACTTCGCTTTCATCTTCGCGATCATTCGATCCCAACTCTTGATCTTTTGCTTGCCTTTGCAGCGTCTGTCAACTTGTAGCTCGTCCCACCACAATGTTGCATGTCCTTTCAAGCGTGTGACAGCATGCTTGACTTTCTTATCCTCTTCGATATCCTCATAATCGAAGTAGGTATCCAGAGCTCTAATCCAATCTAGTAGCTCCTCTGCATCAAGATTCCCCTCATAGACTGGAATGTCCATTTTTGCCTTCGCCCCATCCTGAGAATGGCTTTGATCAACCACTCGGTTGATGCATCTTCTGCTGTGACCTCTTCTTCATGTCCAGCCTCCTCTTCAACCTCATAATCACTAGAATCTCCAGCACCGACTCCGCGTCTTTGTGCTGTCTCCATGTCTTCGAGCCTTGCTCAGAGATCTCTCATCTACCGCTCCATTTCTGGATTTCCTGCCAGCCTGCCTCTTCTTCGCACCTCCCTATCTTCTGGGTCAGGTGACTGCCTTTCTCTTCTTGGCGGCATGGCGAATTCGCCTTCTCTACTATAGAAAGCAAAGAATTCCCACTCTGATACCACTTGATGGCACCTCCACACTCCTCGGAGCACGTTCACCTCCTCAGGACCTTCTTTCTCTTCAGCCTGAAGAACTCAAAGACTCTTCTATTTCCCTCTCGGGAAATCTTCACCCACAGTTCACTTCGCACAACTCCTCTTCCTTGACTGATCAAGGAATCGGAATACACAGCTTTGCGAGCTCATGGTCTTTCTCTGGAGTCTCAAATCCCCGAGACCCGATGGCTTTGGTCAACATTGACTTCCTCTTCCCATATTAGAACTTTTGTCCTTATCGTGATCTCGTCACTCGCGACACCAAGCACTTGGTTTTCCAATTCCCGATACACGAGATGCCGAAACGCCGAACCTGCGATCTCACTCCCTCGCGACTTCGCTACTCGCAAGATTAGATGACTCCTATCTCAACTCCTGAGGCCCAAGACACTGAACCTCTGATGGTTTATGCCACCTGTCCTCCACTATCTCTTGTGGCCCACACTTCTTACTTTGTTGTTAGGATATCACAACTCGCTATATCGCGGCTTCCGTTGTGTAGATTTGGAGTCTCGTCTCACGAACTCCTGATATGTCGATCTATGAGTAGAACCCATGCTCCTTGTGATCCCGATTGACAGCTCCTTCCCTCCTGAGCTTCAAACCTTTCCACGCTTGTGCTGTAACCTTCCTGCAATTTCGAGAGATCCAACGATCCACGATAATTCACAGATTTTCCATGAAGAATACCGACCGTCCACTCTTCTTCTTATGCAATCCTTGGACAAGAAGTGTCTCTCAACGAGACTGGTTCGCCAACCTACGACGCTTCTTCTCAACCTACGACGCTTCTTCTCAACCTATCCCTTCTGTGTTTTCACAACTTCAAGTCTCTCGGAAATAAAACTCTTGCACACACTCCTTGCGACAAATCTTCAACAACGACTAAGTGTTGAAGCCTTCGATCCTTCACACTCCTGCAGCAAAAATCTTTCGATCCCTTTGCTCAGAATCACAACTCTGAGTCTTCGTCTAGCCTACGCATGCCATGCATGGCTCTGGTGCCAAATCTGCACTTCTAAGATGAATGAGAACAACAACTAACTCTAATTGAACCCTTCTGTCAATGCACTCCTTGTGGACAATTCAACTGCACTCCTTGCAGGAATCTCTTGGCTCAATTGAAGAAACAATTGAAACTCATTCACAGTACCTCTCAGACTTCCATTAAACCATGAAATCACATACACAACACATAAAAGAAAATGTATGACAGAAAGCAAACATTCATGAGCATAACATCATAATTACCTAGAGAATAACACAAACCAAGGATTTGAATCAAAGTTCTCTTCTGTTAATTCAAATGCCTGTACATGGGTGTTCTTCATACACTTCTCTGCATGATATTTTCTTCCTGAATGCTTTGATAATAATACAATGTACAAAGGAGGGTGTCTATATCTCGTTTCCCTCTCGAGCTCTAAAACTATCAAATCTAGAATTAAATTTCCTATCTACTTTACATTAATCTATTAAATGCCTTATCTACCTAAGGACGAGAGCTATCCACTCAAGTTCCATTACAATATACAAAGTGCGCTTTCATAAATGTCTTCATTAAAGACTCGCGCAACAATCTCAAAGTGGAATCCAAAAAGAAATCGTGCTGGCTTCTACAGCTGGCTCCCGCTCTGCGCTGGCTCTCTTGACATGGGCAATGCTCCTGCATCAGATGGTTTATATCGTTAGTTCTTTCCTTAATATGATCTATCAATATATTCTCTCTCATTTATGTTTCTTCCTTTTGTGCTACTATGTTGGGTTCCAAACACTTTTTTTGATATTCAATATTTTCTTCGATCTTTCTGGCTTATTCTAGCTGAGTTATTAAGTTCTCTATGACATGTTGGGATTCTTAAAATATTTGAACACTTTCCTTTTGTTTCATCAATTATTTCTTGAGTGACTTGTTCTCTTCTCTTAGTTCATCTAAAGAACTAATCAATTCTGCCTCATAATTGTCTTCTTTTTCAATTTGTTTTTTTGTCTCATTTCCTTCATGGCATTCTATTTCAATATGTCCATGATTTTCACAATTAAATCAAAACAACATACCTCTGGTGATTACGTACTCTTCATATTCTAAATATGTTTGACATGGTGAACATAATTCTTCTTGATTTGTATCTGCATATTCTTTGAAATTTTCTAAATCTACGATGGGTGAAGAATATATTTCATGTAACTTACCCCAAAGTTCTTTTGTTGATGAACATTTACCAACCTTTTCTCTTACTGGATTAGGTAATCCTTCCGATATGAAATCCATTGATATTTTGTTATTCTTCTTCAATTCCTTCTTGGATGCAATCTTTTTCCTTTGAACTATCATATCTTGTAACAACTGGTAGCCAAATATAATGTCCCTATGCTTCTAAAAATACTTTCATCCTTATGCTCCACATCTCTTACTTAAAACCATTCTGACCATTAAACATTGGTACTCCATTGTCAGAATAATCCATGATATCCTTCCAGTGGTTAAATTGTTTCATGAAGGAACCGGCTCTGATACGAATTGTTGGATTATTGAGAGCAGGGGTGAATGAGTAATAGAGAAATATAATCCTTTTTAACCATATAATGCAAGTGTTATATCAATGTAGAATTATCATCTAATATTTGCAGAGTAAATAAACAATGAACAAATGAATAATCATACACATACATAGTACACCAATGTTTTTACGTGGAAACCCAAAGCGGGAAAAAACCATAGAATTATTTTTCTTATATGTCTTGAAGAATTACATTCATTGGAAGCACCAACTTCCTTTGTTTTCTAGTTGCAACTAGAAACGAGGCTCCAACCCCCTAGTTTATTAGGCTACAACCTGATAGAAGCTCCAACTCCCCAATTCTCTGGCTACAACTAGAAGGAGGCTACATCCCCCTATGTTCTCCTGCTAGAACTGGAAGGTGGCTACAACCACCTGTCCTTGCCCCGTCCAACCGCCCTGACATATAAGTAGAATTATGGAACCACTGTCATACTATCACTGTGAGATATACTGTTGTAAACTTATACCAATCAACCTGCACCAAACAACATGTACCAATAACCTGAACCATGCATCAACCATGCATCAACCTATACCTTAACATGTTATCAACCTGTACCATAAATAAGTGCATCAACCATGCACCAACCTGTACCTCAACCTGTACCATGAACAAGTGCATCAACCACGCACCAAACCTGTACAAATAACATGTCACAACAACTTTTCCAAGCAACCTATCACACCAACCTTTCTCATCAATCTTATCAACCAAATCAGATCTACTCACCAAGATCAATAACCAAGACAACTCTCAAATATGTGCATCAACCAAGAATAACACAACAACTCATAATCATCACCAACATCAATACGCGCTTCTAATAATATACCAATACAAGTATGCTACATTATCCATAAACCATGTGTCAATAATACTACTAACTCATCAACTATACACCTCATGTATGTCACAACTCTACATCATCAACTATACACCTCATGTATGTGCTAACTCATCAACTACTTATCTCAACCATGTACCCAACATGTACCTCAACCAAAATCCCTCATCAATTTCATCATCCAAATATGATTTCTAACTCTGTAATAGACCTGGTGTATATGATCACATACCTGAAAACCTTCCTTAACTTTAACAACAAGAGACTAGCATTTTCATCAAACTTTTCTTTAGTCTCACATGACTAGTTTTGAATTAGTCAACAACCCTAACTTGAAATAATCGTAACTATGTACCTATAATGAACAAAGATCTTAAAATAGTACACAATGTTCTTCAGTGTGTTTTGTGCACTTCCTCGAGGTGTCACTACTTGGAACCTATCAGAAAATGAGTTATAGCAAAAATGGCATACCTTGTTGAATTCCGGATTATTCTAGAGAGAGAACTTGTAGAGCATGCCCCACATGGAATATTTTTTGTATGGATCTGAATATTTTACACAGAATACTACAGACTTTACTCTAACCAACACATTTGGTCTTACTTAATTTGGATTTGTTATGAAGAAGTTATGACATTTTTACCTGAAACACTTGTTTTAGACTAGTTTCAGGACTAGCCACAAATACTTATAGTACATTCATCACTTCACTTTATTATTTAAATAATTTCTTCTTTGCAACCACTTTGACTACTTTGACCTTTTGGGGCTTCTAGATGACTCATGAGGATTCTCCAACTTCACGTGGCCATAACTCTCTAACGGTGAGGAGTTATGTGGCGTTCCACATACCATTGGAAATGGAATGACATGTTCTATCCATACAGAAAAGTATTACTTGAAAATATGTTGTCGTTATCTATCAAACAAAATTGGGTCCATTACCCAAACCCAGGTTCTCCAACTTCACGTGGTCATAACTCTCTAACCGTGAGGATTTATATGGCATTCCACATACCACCAGAAATGGAATGACATTTACTATCCATATAGAATAGTGTTACCTTCAAATATATTAAAACTCATACCATTATTCATGAACCAACCTTGGGTCCATTACCCAAATTGTTGTTCTACTAGAATTCACTATCAGACTTTCTCCAATGGTTGACATCAATCACTAAGGGTTGAAATCAATCTACAATATCACTCTCCAATAGTTAACATCAATGACAACCAACAATCCATACCAACTATCCATCAAACTAAGCCAACTGTCTAACATGAAGGCCAACTGAAACTCAACAAGAACTCAGTTTCTCCCTGGTTACTACCTTTGTTAACATATCTGCAGGATTCTGGCTAGTATGTATCTTTTCCAACTTCAAATGTCCATATTCCAAGATAAATCGTATGAAATGGTACTTGAGTTGTATATGCTTAGTCCTCAAATGGAAGGTTGAGTTCTTTGCAAGATGAATGGCACTCTCACCGTCACAATACAACATGTTATTCTCCTGCTTATTTCACAATTCCTCCATAAACCTCTGTAGCAAAATCATTTCTTTACTAGCCTCTTTAGCATCAACATACTCTTCTTCCATTGTTGAAAGTGCAACAACGTTTTTCAGTTTTGAAATTCAACTTACTATTGCTCAACCAATAGTAAAAACATACCTTGTGGTGCTCCTCCTACTATATTTATCACCTACCATATCTGAATCAACATATCTATGTAGAACAATGTCCGAACCTCGAAAACATAATGCATGGGTAGCACTACCTCTAAAATACCTAAGAATCCACTTTACAACCTCCCAATGTTGTTTATCTGGATTTTTCATATACCTACTCACAACTCCCACAACATGTGCAATATATGGTCTTGTGCAAACCATCACATACATCAAGCTGCCAACTGTTGATGAATAAGGGACCCTCGACATGTA